>CALYLW010000755.1:0-298247 GCA_944989445.1 Ampullaceana balthica | reverse complement strand
TAATTGTGATGGAGATAAATTGTTAGTAGATAATTTGTGGTTGTAAAGAAAATAGAGAAAGTATAAAATTGGTTAGATTAATATTGCAGTATAAAAAATATTATATAAAAATCACCGATATCAGTCTCACCAATATCAGTCTCAACCATATCAATCACACCAATATCAGTCTCACCAATATGAGTCTCACCAATATCAGCCTCATCAATATCAGTCTCACCAATATCAGTCTCACCAATATCAGTCTCACCAATATCAGTCATATCAGTCTCACCAATATCAGTCTCACTAATATCGGTCTCACCAATTTGAGTCTCACCAATATCAGTCTCACCAATATGAGTCTCACCAATATCAGTCTCACCAATATTAGTCTCACCGATATCAGTCTCACCAATATCAGTCTCAACCATATCAATCACACCAATATCAGTCTCACCAATATGAGTCTCACCAATATCAGCCTCATCAATATCAGTCTCACCAATATCAGTCTCACCAATATCAGTCTCACCAATATCAGTCATATCAGTCTCACCAATATCAGTCTCACTAATATCGGTCTCACCAATTTGAGTCTCACCAATATCAGTCTCACCAATATGAGTCTCACCAATATCAGCCTCACCAATATTAGTCTCACCGATATCAGTCTCACCAATATGAGTCTCACCAATATGAGTCTCACCAATATCAGCCTCATCAATATCAGTCTCACCAATATCAGTCTCATCAATATCGGTCTCACCAATATCAGTCTCACCAATATTAGTCTCACCGATATCAGCCTCATCAATATCAGTCTCGCCAATATCAGTCTCACCAATATCAGTCTCACCAATATTAGTCTCACCGATATCAGTCTCACCAATATCAGTCTCGCCAATATCAGTCTCACCAACCACTCAACATAAATTCAATTTACCACCTACGCACCACCACCTAGACCTAACATTATCTTATAGTTACGATTTCACTAGCTATTTTGTATATTCCGTCTGTTATAATTAACTGCATTACATATTCGCTCATTGCTACAAATCCTACTAGAGTTGACATATTCGTGATAATAACATCACTCATCAAGAGATCATTAGAGTTAGAGCACCTGTTGTGTGGGCACCACTTGCAGTGGCGTCCTTGGCAACGTGTCTCCATGGATTTGTAGAGATATGCCCTATGCCCTCGGGTTCGTTGTTAGCAAAGGTTCTCAAACTATGTACACTGGTATCATGCATCCCAAAAACTTATTCTTAACGTCCGTCTCCTACCCTCGTCTTAACCCCGATGAATGCATCGTGTTTGTCAAAGTTTTATAGACTACGGATACAATAACAGTACATTCTATCAGATGCAATGTGACAATAACAGTACATTCTATCAGATGAAATGTGATGTGACAATAACAGTACATTTTATCAGATGCAATGTGACAATAACAGTACATTCTATCAGATGAAATGTGATGTGACAATAACAGTACATTCTATCAGATGCAATGTGACAATAACAGTACATTCTATCAGATGAAATGTGATGTGACAATAACAGTACATTCTATCAGATGCAATGTGACAATAAAACTTCTTGCTTACCAATCTACGTCTCCCTGATACAGAACATTATCTCAGTACGTGACTAATTCATGCTGAGTTGCCCCCCTTCCCCCAACGTGCGGTTAATTTACCTCAATGACCAATGGGCCTGACATTTGTCAGAATGATGACGTATGATGAAGTATGGTACCAGTTGATGCCAGGGACTGAAGTCAACGATTAATGTAAAGAACCATGCAAAGCGTTTGGAGTAACGGTATATTGTTTGATTGATTTACCTGTTTCTAACGTCTGTACCTGTTTCTAACGTCTGTACCTGTTTCTAACGTCTGTACCTGTTTCTAACGTCTGTACCTGCTTCTAACGTCTGTACCTGTTTCTAACGTCTGTACCTGTTTCTAACGTCTGTACCTGTTTCTAACGTCTGTACCTGCTTCTAACGTCTGTACCTGTTTCTAACGTCTGTACCTGCTTCTAACGTCTGTACCTGTTTCTAACGTCTGTTTTATGGGAATTTTATTTATGGAAAACAAATATATGCATTTATGAGTTATATTTGTATATATAATCAATAATTCAAGTATGATAACATTATATATATTGTATATATAATCATACATTCAAGTATGTAAACATTATATACATAAACCCATCCTAAAATAATCCTGAGTAAATAATTCCATTTAAGTACTATCAATATACATAATTCCCGTCGTCTGTATGTATGTATGTATGTATGTATGTATGTATGTATGTATGTATGTATGTATGTATGTATGTATGTATGTATGTATGTATGTATGTATGTATGTATGTATGTATGTATGTATGTATGTATGTATGTATGTATGTATGTATGTAGTATGTATTTAATGTATTTATGAATGTAATTTAAGTATGTTTGTATGTATGTATGTATGTAAAGTATGTCTGTATGTATGTATGTATGTTTGTATTATTTATGTATGTATGTATGTATGTATGTATGAATGTATTTTATGTATGATGTATGTTTTATGTATTTATTGTATGAATGTATGCTATGTATGTATGTATGTAGGTAAGATGGTATGTATGTATAGTATGTATTATTGGTTGTATGTAGTTATGTATGTATGTAGTAATGTATGTAGTGTATTGTATGTATGTATGTATGTATGATGTAGTATGTTATGTATATGTAAGTATATTATTATGATGTATAGATGTGTATGTATGTATAGATATTTTGATGTATGTATTATAGATATGTATGGATATAATGTATGTATGTATGTATGTTAGTATGTAATGTATGTAAGTATGTATGTAATAGTATGTATGTATGTATGTAATGTATATATAAGTCATGTATGTAATGTATGTATGTATGTATGTATGTATGTATGTATGTGATGTATGTATTAATGTATTATGTATACTAGTATGTATGTAGTGTATGTATGAAAAGTAATATGTCAGTATGATCATTAAAGCATACAGAAAATGTCAACATGTACATACATGAAATAGCACTAATTTAAGAATGACAGAAATATCTAGTTGTAAAATGTAATACATACATTGAAACTAAAGTAATACTTAATGTGTACTGTACAGAAATAGAAAAATCATGTCAGTATGCACTGTCAGTACATGTCTTTAAAGAAATTCATAATGAAAGCACGTGAAAGAATTATATGATACTGTACAGTCTGAATTTTCATGACTGACAGTACATACATACATACATACATACATACATACATACATACATACATACATACATACATACCATACATACATACATACATACATACATACATACATACATACATACATACATACTACATACATACATACATACATACATACATACATACATACATACATACATACATACATACATACATACATACATACATACATCACATACATACATACATACATACATACATACATACATACATACATACATACATACATACATACATACATACATACATACATACATACATACATACATACATACATACATACATACATACATACATACATACATACATACATACATACATACATACATACACATACATACATACATACATACATACATACATACATCTACATACATACATACATACATACATACATACATACATACATACATACATACATACATACATACATACATACATACATACATACATACATACATACATACATACATACATACATACATACATACATAGCTACATACATACATACATACATACATACATACATACATACATACATACATACATACATACATACATACATACATACATACAGACATACATACATACATACATACATACATACATACTACATACATACATACATACATACATACATACATACATACATACATACATACATACATACATACATACATACATACATACATACATACATACATACATACATACATACATACATACATACATACATACATACATACATCAACATACATACTATTCAGATATTCATACCTCCCTCACCACCAAAACTCCCTCATCACCATCACCCACAAAAACGCCCCTAACCTCACACACAATACTCCACACCACCCACCACCACCACACCAACATCCTAACAGACAACCCACAAAAAAACCTCATCAGTAGACAAACAAAAGTCGACCGACCAAAAAGTCTGCCGCAACCTCGACTACAATCACCATGACCACGCAAGCCTTGCTCACCTCTACGACATCTACATAAGATATCCAAATGACTGCTACTCACTGTCTAAAAACCTGAACCACAGTGGAGTCTCCTCAAGTCAGATAACCATAGTACGTGCACATACGCAAGTACATACCATACATGATCCAATTGACCGGTAGATACGCTAGTCTTATAATAACTAGTTGGTGCTGCGGCGCCGTGGCACCTGCGGCGCCCCCCTTTTTTAAGGGCGCCTACGGCGCCCACCTTTTTCAAAAGCCCAACTAACTTGTCCTTGTATGATAAATACGTAATATTAAACTTTCTTAAATGTACACAAAGTATCTTATAAATGTTCAAAAGCCCAAGTAACATATCCGTATATGATAAATACGAAATATTCCTGAAATGCACACAAAGTATGTTTATAATATTTTTTTACAGTGCTAATCACCACACGATTTTTAAAGTAATTTTAGAAAGCAGCGCACCAAATTACTGCACCAATAATTCCAATAATACCTCTTATCAAACGTCCGCATGAAATTGTTTAATTATTAATAATAGTGTGGAGGGTTTTAATGTTAATCTGGAAACCAAAATGATTATCCAATTTTTTTTTAAAAAGCAGAGTGATGTCCCTCAGCGTTCCGCTACATAATTGAGCGTAAATATATATATGATGATGTTCCAATTGACGGCTGATACGCTAGTCTTAAAATAATGTTCCAATTGACGGCTGATACGCTAGTCTTATAATAATGTTCCAATTGACGGGTGATACGCTAGTCTTATAATAATGTTCCAATATGATCAAGGTATAGATACAATATTAATCCACCAAATATTTCTATTTATTTGTTGGTTTGAGTGGGGGTGGTGGTGGAGTGCAGTTGTTGTGTTTTGAACCCTACTGTCAAGGTCAAGGCTACGGTCTTGAATTTCTTGATTCTCACTACCGGTAAAACTTGACTCACTCGTGCAATGTTCGATGAAACTGATTTCAACTCTATGAGAAGTATAATCATGACACGTTTGCAGCAGTTCCCAGGACAAAACGTTGGACAAACATTTGACCTTTGACCCCATACAGCACCAAACAATGAACCCATAAAAGTAAATAAAACTTTGGAAGAAATAGAAAAACAAAATTTGTCCGAGTTACCCTCAGCATTAATATTTCTTTTGAAATAAAAATTATTGTGAAACGAAGGCCGCACTATGGGAGCAGACGGCTGATTGTCTTATTTTATTTTATTATTTTAATGTAAGGCCCAGAACTGTTTTTAAAATGATATTGTCGGATCTACATTACTAACATATCTTGTCATTGACTAAAAGAAATTTTTGACTTAGAAGTTCTAATTTTGAAGAACCCGTCGCAAGGAGTGCACGAGGCTACGACTTATTAATCATAATCTGATGACGTCATTGCCATAGAACAAGTGCAGCGCGTCACCGTACTATTTTTGGGGCTTGACGTCGATTTCTGGAAGTGGAAGTGTCGTATTGATACGTCTGCTCTAGTTCTAGTTAAATCAATGATTGACACATCAAGGTAAAGGTCTTTATGGCGTAGTTTTGTCTTCTTTGTAATTATTTTAGACACGAACTTTTAAACAGAGCAGCTATTGTGTACTAAACATATGAATAATTAAAAAAAGAAAAGAAAAAGACGATGAGACGCTAATTTTTGTGCCATTGCCGGAATTAATTGATAGTTAATTCATTATTATTTCGTAATTTTATGACTAACGTGTGAGTTTTCTCATTGTTTCACTCTCTCCTCACACCCCCCCCCCACCCCATTTGTGCTGTGCCTGGCTGAACTTGCGAAGAGTATTTGGTTTAATTTTGAGTTTTGAGATAAGTCATGTCCATCTAATAGAAAGATTAGTTCAGGGCCGGCCTAAGGGAATCGGAGGCCCTAAGCGGCTGCCTAGTTTGCCTATGCCTGAAGCCGGCCCTGATTGGGTGAGCGACAAGAAAGACACAGTAAAAAAATCACAGTAAAAAATCACAGAAATCCAATGAATGGGAATAGCTAAAACCATTATTGAACAATAGCAAACGGCGTCATTGAATTACAGAGAGTTACATAGAGATAAACTAAAATGCATTAATTTAATTACGGTACATTCGATCGATCTGAAATTTTGGTACGATGCATTGTTAGGTGACACGAGTCTACGTGCAAAATTTCAGCTCGATAGCATCACGGGAAGTGTGTCATTTTTTACTTTTGTTTTTTCCGCCAGACCTACGGACGAAGAGATGACGAGAGTCAGAGAGACAATATTTCGAAGTTAATATAATATAAGGGATTTAATAAAATTAACCAACAGACGTCTATTTCATTTATACGTAAATATATAAAATTTATTGTTAATTTTTTGTTTTGTGTTTGACTTTTTAAGTTGTTTTTTTTTCCTTTCTGTGATTTTGTTCTTTTGACCTGTTTTCGGTGTCTTTTTTGTGGACTTTTTTAATATATTTTTTTAAAACTGTGATTTTATTTGATACGTATTTTGTTGTTGCTTTGACTTTATTTCCTACAATGAAAGTATGTCGTGGTTATATTATAATTATACTAGTGTATTACCCGTCAAACTGACGGAAGTTTTCAAAATGAATACATTTCAGCAAAAATAAATTAATTTTGCAAAAAATACACATCAGAATAAAAAGTGATGTAATACAGAACTTTTATTTTTTTATATATTTTTTTATTTTATTAATTTATTTTCATATTGCACAATTTTATGTGGAACGTTTGAAAGGAGTTATTTTTGGTGCAGTAATTTGGTGCGCTGCTTTCTAAAATTAGTAGCGTCACGGACAGACAGATGTGACATAAATTGCAAATTATTTATGTTGATATATATCATTGCAATGAAGTAGTCATAGGTTAAAGTAAATTTTAATATATTCTCAACTTCAAAGCAAAACATGGATGCGTTCTTCCTCGTGGTGTCATGTAATCATCTTTTTATATTATCCATATTACAATACCCATATTACAATATCCATATTACAATATACATATTACAATACCCTTATTACAATACCCTTAATATAATGCCCATATTACAATACGAAACAATACAATAATTATAGAGCAATCAGCCTTATCAGCCACCCTAACAAAGTAATGCTAAAATTATCCTCAGCAGGTTAAAGCCAATATCCGAGAAATTACTGGCATAATAACAGGCAGGTTTCAGATCAGGCAGAAGCACAATCGAGCAGATCTTCAACTGTCGCTTGCTCATAGAAAAACATCTACAGCACAAAAGCGAACTCCATCACAACTTCATAGACTTCAAGAAAGCCTTTGATGGCAAGTGATGAGAAGTTTCAACATTGAAAAGGGGCTGGTAAAGGTGATCGAAGAACTCTACAATCAGGCAAGCAGTGCAGTTGTATGTAAAGGATGCGTAGGGGACTTCTTCAAGATGTCTATTGGAGTCCGCCAGGGCTGCATTCTCTCACCTGTCCAGTTCAATATCTTCCTTGAAGAAATCATGCAAGAAACAGTCAGTGATCACCACACATCCATCTCTTTAGGCGAAGACCCTTATGCAAACCTATGATTTGCTGATGACATAGATCTTTTGGCTGGGAGCAGTAAAGAACTACAAGAGCTCACTGACAAACTTGCAGACAGATCGGGTGCATATGGGATGGAAATCAGCTCAGAAAAAAAGCAAGATACTGGTTAATATCTCAGCTGCCAGTACGGCAAACATCGTAATGAACCAACAAAAGTTGGAGGAGGTACATAACTTTAAATATCTAGGAGCCATATTTCTAGAGATGGTACCTGTAAAGCTGAAATTCGAGCTAGAATTTGGTCGGCAATGGCAGCAATGACGAAGTTTAAAAAATATTGAACAGCAAAAACATTAGCCTTCCAACAAAGCTCAGGCTTTACAGAGCCCTCGTTAAAATCATTGTCCTTTATGGATGTCAGACCTGGACACTAATGGCAGCCACTGAAAGCAAGCTGCAGGCATTTGAAAACAAATGCATGAGGAACATTCTCCAGATCTCCTATTTAGAACATAAGACCAATGAATATGTCTGGGACATAATAAACTCTGTTGCGGGTCGTCAAGAAACCATTATAATATTTATAACAACAAATTAAAAGACGTAAGATGTCATGGTTTGGTCATGCACTGCGACATGATACCCTGACAACAATTATTCTCCAAGGCACTGTGGAAGGGGGCCGGCGAAGAGGTCGACAGCGGAAAAACTGGCTTGACAACATAAAGGAATGGACAGGGATGAGATTGAACGAATTACTGGCCGCCGCTCAAGATAGGCAACTGTGCAGATCGTTATCTGTTGATGTATCCATGCGCTCCCCCCCCCAAACGACCGCAACGGTCACGGGCTGATGATGATGATTTCAATACCCATATTACAATACCCATATTACAATACCCATATTTTGCACAATAAGTTGGAAGTGTGTAGGCGTAGGAAAAAAATTGTGTGCGTGTGTTTTCATTGAGTTGCCATTTATTTTAACGACAGCGTGTTTACGTCTGTGTATTTGTTTGATAAATATTATTTAAATTATATTACTGATATATGTCTGCCGCCTTAGGAAAATGTATTATGTGCGGGTGGAAATAAACATCATTAACATCCCACCCCCCACTATTTTGTTTCATTATGTTGGTAGCCTACTTGAGTAATGGGTAATTCGGTAGTTAGTCCACCCAAAATCCCAGTCCCAGTCTTATCTAAACTAAACGCAAATACTACACACAACTTTGGTAGAGTTTTATATAACAATAATCTCTCGTCTGTCTCACGTGACCTAGATTCCACATGGTGGTAGCCTGCAAGCCTTTCATTCATGGCCTGATAAACTATGACCCAGTGGAACGTTCACCCCAAACCGTCGGTATGTCGGAGCGTGTATGTGTGACACTAGCGCCGCGAACAACACGTCTGCTTTAGCCCCTAGAATTTACGGAACAGTGTGCACCAGACATCAGACTTCAGACACTGGTTCGGCTGTGACGGCGTTGGGATGTGACTGAATGAACATAGACACTATTTATAATGTATAGTCTGATTTATAGTCTGTACAGATGTGATTGAATGAATATACATACACTGTCATACACATTCAGTTTCTAGCCTCTTAGTTTACTGATTAAATTAATAAACTGAACAATAAAACTTGATTATTTTAATTTATTTTATTTGTACACTTTGAAATGTTTTTATAATTTGAAATGGAAATCAAGGTTGAAAATATTAAATTAATTAAGTGTGATACAGCGAAATAGCTGATATAATTGGACCAATCTTTAAATAGCTGATATGATATTGGACCAATCTTTAAATAGCTGATATGATATTGGACCAATCTTTAAATAGCTGATATGATATTGGACCAATCTTTAAATAGCTGATATGATATTGGACCAATCTTTAAATAGCTGATATGATATTGGACCAATCTTTAAATAGCTGATATGATATTGGACCAATCTTTAAATAGCTGATATGATATTGGACCAATCTTTAAATAGCTGATATGATATTGGACCAATCTTTAAATAGCTGATATGATATTGGACCAATCTTTAAATAGCTGATATGATATTGGACCAATCTTTAAATAGCTGATATGATATTGGACCAATCTTTAAATAGCTGATATGATATTGGACCAATCTTTAAATAGCTGATATGATATTGGACCAATCTTTAAATAGCTGATATGATATTGGACCAATCTTTAAATAGCCGATTTGATAGTTTTAAAACTCAATATTGGACCAATCTTTCTCATCTCTAACCACTGCACATGATTTATAAAATAATGCAAAGTAACTAATGAATGTGATCAGTTCATTCATAGCATCATGATTGTTGTGAGGTGGTTCATCATGATTGTTGTGAGGTGGTCATGATTGTTGTGAGGTGGTCATGATTGTTGTGAGGTGGTCATGATTGTTGTGAGGGTCATGATTGTTGTGAGGTGATCATGATTGTTGTGAGGTGGTCATGATTGTTGTGAGGTGGTTTCGTCTGTGGTGTTGATAGTGTTAGTACTGGGTGGAAGTTGACCGAAAATGCTGCCCCCCCCCCATTTCAATAAAAGAAAGAAATCATATGCCTCCAGGAGAGTACCGCCGGCCTCCGCTCACTACGCCTTTGTCTAGACTCTAGAGTCTTTAAATTAACTGTAACCAAAACAAATAATCTTTAATTTACCAATTATAATGGAGTACACCTACTACACTCCCGCCTCTACTACACCACGCCCCTACTACACCACGCCCCTACTACACCCCGCCTCTACTACACCCCGCCCATACTATACCCCGCCCCTACTACACCACGCCCCTACTACACCCCGCCCCTACTACACCACGCCCCCACTACACCACGCCCCTACTACACCACGCTCCTACTACACCGCGCCCCCAAGAACACCCCGCCTCTACTACACCACGCCCCCACTACACCACGCCCCCACTACACCACGCCCCTACTACACCCTGCCTCTACTACAACACCCCGCCCCTACTACACCACGCCCCTACTACACCCCGCCTCTACTACACCCCACCCCCCATCTCAACCTCCCACAGTCAACTCTATTCATTATCCTCCCCCCACCTAATTATGCCGTCTAACATTCGTAAAAGCAACGTTCCTAACGAGCCCAACCCCCCTACACCCACCCCAGTGAAAAGATAAACCCGGAAGGTGGTTGGCGGGAAATTTCCAAACTGTGGCGTGTTGTGTTGATGGTTTTTGGGTGAGCCGAGAGGAAGTCCTTGACGTCACGAACCACCACTGCCAGCAAGACGAGAGGAAGTCCTTGACGTCACACACCACCACTGCCAGCAAGACGAGAGGAAGTCATTGACGTCACGCACCACCACTGCCAGCAAGACGAGAGGAAGTCATTGACGTCACGCACCACCACTGCCAGCAAGCCGAGAGGAAGTCATTGACGTCACGCACCACCACTGCCAGCAAGACGAGAGGAAGTCATTGACGTCACGCACCACCACTGCCAGCAAGACGAGAGGAAGTCATTGACGTCACGCACCACCACTGCCAGCAAGCCAAGAGGAAGTCATTGACGTCACGCACCACCACTGCCAGCAAGCCGAGAGGAAGTCATTGACGTCACGCACCACCACTGACAGCAAGCCGTGTCTGCTGGAGTTGTCAGGAATCAAGAAAAAGTATTTCCGATTTCCTGTGAAAAATGTTGCAAAACAATGAACTTAATAGGCCTACATTATTGCACACATTTGGATCTAGGTCACTACATTTATTGAACGCAGGAAAACAAGAGCAAAAGATTTAATGATTCTATAAATATCAAAAAATCAGCCGTTCATTGGGCAAGGTATTACCGGGAAACGGAAGATCCGAAAAATTCAGATTTATTGCTTTTAAATCCCTTATATTAACTTCACCGCCGTCTCTCTCTGTCTCTCTCCCTGTCTTGGGTGGGTGGAAAAAAAGGGAAAAAATGACACACTTTCCGTGATGCTATCGAGCTGAAATTTTGCACATAGACTCGTGTCACCTCACCTAACAATGCATTGTATTAAAATTTCAGATCGATGCATTTTTAGTTTATCTCTATACAACATATGTAATTCAATTTCACAGTTTGTTATTGTTTCTCTTCCACGTGCCAGTTGAGTTAACGCGTTGACGCCACCCGTCGTTGTCAACACCCCTCCCCCCTTCCCCCGGTTTTAAAACCAGGGGATATCACTCGGTGTGAGTCTGTAAATGTTTGTCGCGTTGAACATAATCAAAACTAAACTTTTAGTCATGTCTCATACATAAGGGAATTATAGTCAAAAACTTTGTTTTTGCGTGGTTGTTTATTTCTTCTTCTCTTGGGGTCAATTAAAGCAGACGGCTACACAATACTACACATGCTACATAGAGATACATAGAGTTAAACTAAAAATTCATTAATTTAATTGCGGTAAATTCGATCGATCTGAAATTTTGATACAATGCATTGTTAGGTGACAAAAGTCTATGTGCAGAATTTCAGCTCGATAAGATCACGGGAAGTGAGTCATTTTTTACTTTTGTGTTTTTCCGCGGCAACACAACAGACAGAGTGAGAGAGAGAGAGACAAGACGGTGAAGTTAGTATAAGGGATTTTATAAAACAAACCCGTAAAAACAAAGTTTTTGACTATAAATCCCTTATATATGAGACATAACTAAAAGTATTGACTATGTTCAAACGCGACAAACATTTACAGACTGAATCTGTCTTAACTACCCCTTTGCTTTTAACCAGGGGGGGGGAAGGTCTTGTCACCGATCGCTGGACCGAGCTCAGTGTGACACGTAAAATGTAAACAAAAGCACGCGGGTACACCTGGTTAAAAGACTAGATGTGTTCACAGATGGCTGGCGTGAAGTCAAGTGACCCGTAAAATGTAAAAAATAGCGACCGCTACAAATAGTTTATACAGATAAACTAAAAATGCATTAATTTAATAACTGTACGTTCGATCGATCTTAAATTTTGATACGATGCATTGTTAGGTGACACGAGCCTATGTGTCAAATTTCAGCTCGATGACATCAAGGTAAGTGGGTCATTTTTTACTTTTGTTTTTCCGCCCGACGACGAACGACAGAGAGAGACGCCGGTGAAATTAATATAAGGGATTTTTAAAATAAAACAAACCCGTAAATATAAGTAAAAGTCTGGTCACCGATTCGCTTGACTGAGCTCAGCGTGACACGTAAAATGTAAACAAAAGCACCCCGTCGCTTCGTTGGGTCGCCTCAATGCGTCAGCTCAAACTTTCACGTGGCAAAAAACAATAACAAACCGTGAATTTGAATTACATACCTCATATAAGGATAAACTAAAAATGCATTAATTTAATTACGGTACGTTCGATCGATCTGAAAATTTGATACGATGCATTGTTAGGTCAGATGGGTCAGTGTGCCAAATTTCAGCTCGATCGAATCACGGGAAGTGGGTCATTTTCGACTTTTCATTTTCCGCCCGCCCAGCCCATGAGATGATGAGATGATGAGACGGCCGCGAAGTTAATATAAGGGATTTAAAAAACAAACCCGTAAAAACAAAGTTTTTGACTATAAATCCCTTATATATGAGACATAACTAACAGTATTGATTATTTTCAAACATTTACAGACTGAATCTGTCTTAACTCAAGTTTGCTTCATAACCCTAGGGGGGGAGGGGTGGGTGGGAGGGGGAGAGGGGAAAAGGCTGGTCACCGATTCGCTTGACCGAGCTCAGAGTGACACGTAAAATGTAAACAAAAGCACCCCGTCGCTTCGGTGGGTCGCCTCAATGCGTCAGCTTAAACTTTAACGTGGCAAAAAAACAATAACAAACCGTGAATTTGAATTACATACCTCATATAAGGATAAACTAAAAATGCATTAATTTAATTACGGTACGTTCGATCGATCTGAAATTTTGATACGATGCATTGTTAGGTCAGACGGGTCAGTGTGCCAAATTTCAGCTCGATCGAATCACGGGAAGTGGGTCATTTTCGACTTTTCTTTTTCCGCCCGCCCAGCCCATGAGATGATGAGATGATGAGACGGCCGCGAAGTTAATATAAGGGATTTAAAAATACACTCAAATATTATATTTGTATTTTTACTCACCGATTCAAATTCAATTTTAGTTCACAAGAAGCAATAAAAATAACATCACAGGAAACAATATAATGACAGTTACTCTATATGGCACCAAGTCACAATTGTTTGTAGAGTAGAAATAATATAATAACATCACAAGAAATAATTTTACAATTTGACCACTTTCTGAAAAGGTGAAAAACTTCATACACGTTAAAATGCAAAAAAATGCAAATTTTGCGTAAAAATTGTAAACAATGTGTCTGGGGCCGTTTTGACCAGGGCCGTTTGACCGGGGCCGTTTAGTGCGGTGTCGTTTTGACGGGTCACAAGTTGAAAGTTTTAGAGACAACTACACGACATTCTCTGGCCACGACATTCTCTGGCCAGGACATTCTCTGCCCACGACATTATTTGGCATCTCTGTGTTTTAAGCGCGTTTAATATTACAGCATTTTAAAAATTATTTTTTCCATTATCATCAACTCCATTGTTCATGTTTATGTTTCAATCTTTCCCACCTGCTAAAGGGATCTAAAGCTGTCACACATGGTGGCAACAAATGTAGATATTTATCTAAAGCTGTCACACATCGTGGCAACAAATGTAGATATTTATCTAAAGCTGTCACACATCGTGGCAGCAAATGTAGATATTTATCTAAAGCTGTCACACATCGTCGCAACAAATGTAGATATTTATCTAAAACTGTCACACACGGTGGCAACAAATGTAGATATTTATCTAAAGCTGTCACGCACCGTGGCAACAAATGTAGATATTTATATAAAGCTGTCACACATCGTGGCAACAAATGTAGATATTTATCTAAAGCTGTCACACATCGTGGCAACAAATGTAGATATTTATCTAAAGCTGTCACACATGGTGGCAACAAATGTAGATATTTATCTAAAGCTGTCACACATGGTTGCAACAAATGTAGATATTTATCTAAAGCTGTCACACATGGTGGCAACAAATGTAGATATTTATCTAAAGCTGTCACACATGGTGGCAACTAATGGAGATATTTATCTAAAGCTGTCACACATCGTGGCAACTAATGGAGATATTTATCTGAAGCTGTCACACATCGTGGCAACAAATGGAGATATTTATCTAAAGGTGTCACACATGGTTGCAACAAATGTAGATATTTATCTAAAGCTGTCACACATCGTGGCAACAAATGTAGATATTTATCTAAAGCTGTCACACATGGTGGCAACTAATGGAGATATATCTAAAGCTGCACACACGTGCAACTAATGGAGATATTTATCTAAAGCTGTCACACATCGTGGCAACAAATGGAGATATTTATCTAAAGCTGTCACACATGGTGGCAACAAATGTAGATATTTATCTAAAGCTGTCACACATGGTGGCAACAAATGGAGATATTTATCTAAAGCTGTCACACATCGTGGCAACAAATGGAGATATTTATCTAAAGCTGTCAAACATCGTGGCAACAAATGGAGATATTTATCTAAAGCTGTCACACATCGTGGCAACAAATGGAGATATTTATCTAAAGCTGTCACACATGGTGGCAACAAATGGAGATATTTATCTAAAGCTGTCACACATCGTGGCAACAAATGGAGATATTTATCTAAAGCTGTCACACATGGTGGCAACAAATGTAGATATTTATCTAAAGCTGTCACACATCGTTGCAACAAATGGAGATATTTATCTAAAGCTGTCACACATGGTGGCAACAAATGGAGATATTTATCTAAAGCTGTCACACATGGTGGCAACAAATGTAGATATTTAACTAAAGCTGTCACACATCGTGGCAGCAAATGTAGATATTTATCTAAAGCTGTCACACATCGTGGCAGCAAATGGAGATATTTAGCTAAACAAACGGCATGTTAGAACATGTTACGCTAGGGCAGTGCTGCCAGCGCTAGGTTTTTCAACCTAGATCTAGGTTTTTTCGACCTTGTCTAGGTTTCTAGGTTTTTTATTTTAAAAACAGCCATAATCAGGTTTTTAAAAAAATTAAATAAATGATATTTAAGTACAAAAATTATTAAATTTGTGCAACTAATATGCTGAACAAATTCGAATTTTCAAAAAATAAAATTAAGCATTAGATTGCAACAGTTTTTTCCCCCGCTCTGTAATGTTATATTATGATATATATAGCTCTACCCCACTGAATTCGAAAGATGGCGCTGCTGCGGTGCCATCTGTCTGAAGAAATCTGGTACACGATAAAACAGCTTGAATGAGCCAAAATATTCAATTTTATTAGACTTTATGACAAACTTAGCAGCTCTACCATTTTCTACTGCCTGCGTTGAGAAAATATTCTCTCAAGAATTCATGATATAAACCAAAGATAATCTAATACAGACCTCAGATAGACATAGACATATAAACTTTTTTCCTATTCCGTATGCGACATGCGACAACAAACACACAAATTCTCGTTCTTTCCATCCGGAATTCGGAAGTGGAATGGGTTACCTGATCAAATGTGAAAAACTAAAAATCTATCAACATTTAAAACCCAAATAAATATGCAAAACTAGACATAAACAATGGATAAAAGTAGGACTCGATAATATTCTGAGGAGTGGGGGGAGGGGGGGTCACACTTTAGTGAAATGTGTGACAAGGGGAGGGAGTTGTTTAAGAACTGTGATGTCACATAAAAAATGCACAACTTTAAATGAAAGCTCCACTTAAATATTTGATTGCTTACAATAAATTTATTAAATGACTTTTTAAATAACTCCGCGCGAGTTACAATATTAGTATGCTGTATTACACTAAATACATACTTAAATAACATAAAATTGATTTGAAACATGCTAAATTTTTAGTATGAAATACGGCTTTTTCTTAATTATGTGAAGGAGAAGCTTTGTGACGTCATATTTGTTTATTTTTTAGCTTGTCAAGGTTTTTTTCTTTCAGATCTATGCTTTTTTTACCGGTTTGCTAGGTTTTTCCCAAAATTGTCGCTGGCAGCACTGCGTTAGGGTTAGATTCGGGGTGGTAGACCAACTTACGACGATACAACGGCTCGCGGGCCATAGGTCTGGCAACGCCCACTTTTATAAGACCTGCGAATTGGATGTGTTTTAAATTTTGTAAAAGTTGCCATCAGAACCACGTCTACCATCCTACCATCTTTGATTGAACGTGCGTGTGTTAATGATGGGGTACTAGTGCCTGTACCGGTCTGATCTGACTTCAGTTCTGTCTGTTCATTCATCAACTGGGTGTTATTAGGCTTGTCATGCTTAAGTGATCTCCGACCACTCCACCATACGTATAGCCGTATAGCCATATAGTTGTATAGCCATATAGTCGAATAGCCGTATAGTCGTATAGCCGTATAGTCGTATAGCCATATAGCCGTATAGCCATATAGTCGTATAGTCATATAGCCATATAGCCGTATAGCCATATAGTCGTATAGTCATATAGCCATATAGCCGTATAGCCATATAGTCGTATAGCCGTATAGCCATATAGTCGTATAGCCATATAGTCGTATAGCCATATAGTCGTATAGCCATATAGTCGTATAGCCATATAGTCGTTATAGCCATATAGTCGTATAGCCATATAGTCGTATAGCCATATAGTCGTTATAGCCATATAGTCGTATAGCCATATAGTCGTATAGCCATATAGTCGTATAGCCATATAGTCGTATAGCCATATAGTCGTATAGCCATATAGTCGTATAGCCATATAGTCGTTATAGCCATATAGTCGTATAGCCATATAGTCGTATAGCCATATAGTCGTATAGCCATATAGTCGTATAGCCATATAGTCGTATAGCCATATAGTCGTTATAGCCATATAGTCGTATTATAGCCATATAGTCGTTATAGCCATATAGTCGTTATAGCCATATAGCCGTATAGCCATATAGTCGTATAGCCATATAGTCGTATAGCCATATAGTCGTATAGCCATATAGTCGTGTATAGCCATATAGTCGTTATAGCCATATAGTCGTATAGCCATATAGTCGTTATAGCCATATAGTAGTATAGCCATATAGTCGTATAGCCATATAGTCGTTATAGCCATATAGCCGTATAGCCGTATAGCCATATAGCGGTATAGCCATATAGTCGTATAGCCATATAGCCGTATAGCCATATAGCCGTTATAGCCATATAGCCGTATAGCCATATAGTCGTATAGCCCATATAGTCGTATAGCCATATAGTCGTATAGCCATATAGTCGTTATAGCCATATAGCCGTATAGCCGTATAGCCATATAGCGGTATAGCCATATAGTCGTATAGCCATATAGCCGTATAGCCATATAGCCGTATAGCCATATAGCCGTATAGCCGTATAGTCGTATAGCCATATAGTCGTATAGCCATATAGTCGTATAGCCATATAGTCGTGTAGCCATATAGTCGTATAGCCATATAGTCGTATAGCCTATATAGTCGTATAGCCATATAGTCGTTATAGCCATATAGTCGTATAGCCATATAGTCGTATAGCCATATAGCTCGTATAGCCATATAGTCGTATAGCCATATAGTCGTTATAGCCATATAGTCGTATAGCCATATAGTCGTTATAGCCATATAGCGTTATAGCCATATAGCCGTATAGCGTATAGCCATATAGTCGTATAGCCATATAGTCGTTATAGCCATATAGTCGTATAGCCATATAGTCGTATAGCCATATAGTCGTATAGCTTGTATAGCCATATAGTCGTATAGCCATATAGTCGTATAGCCATATAGTCGTATAGCCATATAGTCGTATAGCCATATAGTCGTTATAGCCATATAGTCGTATAGCCATATAGTCGTATAGCCATATAGTCGTTATAGCCATATAGTCGTTATAGCCATATAGTCGTATAGCCATATAGTCGTATAGCCATATAGTCGTATAGCCATATAGTCGTATAGCCATATAGTCGTTATAGCCATATAGTCGTATAGCCATATAGTCGTATAGCCATATAGTCGTATAGCCATATAGTCGTATAGCCATATAGTCGTTATAGCCATATAGTCGTATAGCCATATAGTCGTTATAGCCATATAGTCGTATAGCCATATAGTCGTATAGCCATATAGTCGTTATAGCCATATAGTCGTATAGCCATATAGTCGTTATAGCCATATAGTCGTATAGCCATATAGTCGTTATAGCCATATAGTCGTATAGCCATATAGTCGTATAGCCATATAGTCGTTATAGCCATATAGTCGTTATAGCCATATAGTCGTATAGCCATATAGTCGTATAGCCATATAGTCGTTATAGCCATATAGTCGTTATAGCCATATAGTCGTATAGCCATATAGTCGTATAGCCATATAGTCGTTATAGCCATATAGTCGTTATAGCCATTATAGTCGTTATAGCCATATAGTCGTATAGCCATATAGTCGTATAGCCATATAGTCGTATAGCCATATAGTCGTATAGCCATATAGTCGTTATAGCCATATAGCCGTTATAGCCATATAGTCGTATAGCCGTATAGCCATATAGCCGTATAGCCATATAGTCGTATAGCCGTATAGCCATATAGCCGTATAGCCATATAGTCGTATAGCGTATAGCCATATAGCCGTATAGCCATATAGCCGTATAGCCAAATAGCCGTATAGCCATATAGTCGTATAGCCATATAGCCGTATAGCCATATAGTCGTATAGCCATATAGCCGTATAGCCATATAGTCGTATAGCCATATAGCCGTATAGCCATATAGTCGTATAGCCATATAGCCATATAGCCATATAGCCGTATAGCCATATAGTCGTATAGCCATATAGCCGTATAGCCATATAGTCGTATAGCCATATAGTCGTATAGCCATATAGTCGTATAGCCATATAGTCGTATAGCCATATAGTCGTATAGCCGTATAGCCATATAGTCGTATAGCCGTATAGTCGTATAGCCATATAGCCGTATAGCCATATAGTCGTATAGCCATATAGTCGTATAGCCGTATAGTCGTATAGCCGTATAGTCGTATAGCCATATAGCCGTATAGCCATATAGTCGTATAGCCGTATAGCCATATAGTCGTATAGCCGTATAGCCATATAGTCGTATAGCCGTATAGTCGTATAGCCATATAGCCGTATAGCCATATAGTCGTATAGCCATATAGGCGTATAGCCATATAGTCGTATAGCCATATAGTGGTATAGCCGTATAGCCATATAGCCGTATAGCCATATAGTCGTATAGCCATATTGTGGTATAGTCGTATAGCCATATAGCCGTATAGCCATATAGTCGTATAGCCATATAGTGGTATAGTCGTATAGCCATATAGCCGTATAGCCATATAGTCGTATAGCCATATAGTGGTATAGTCGTATAGCCGTATAGCCATATAGTCGTATAGCCATATAGCCGTATAGCCATATAGTCGTATAGCCGTATAGCCATATAGCCGTATAGCCATATAGTCGTATAGCCATATAGTCGTATAGCCATATAGTCGTATAGCCATATAGTCGTATAACCATATAGCCATATAGTCGTATAGCCGTATAGCCATATAGCCGTATAGCCATATAGTCGTATAGCCGTATAGTCATATAGCCATATAGTCGTATAGCCGTATAGAGTATGACCGTTGTGATGTGTTGTAACCGTGGAGGAATGTCCCACCTCTGTTTCCCTCCCAATATTATGAATGTCCCACCTCTGTTTCCCTCCCAAGACATGAATGTCCCACCACTGTTTCCCTCCCAAGACATGAATGTCCCACCTCTGTTTCCCTCCCAAGACATGAATGTCCCAACACTCTTTCCCTCCCAAGACATGAATGTCCCACCTCTGTTTCCCTCCCAAGACATGAATGTCCCAACACTCTTTCCCTCCCAAGACATGAATGTCCCACCACTGTTTCCCTCCCAAGACATGAATGTCCCACCTCTGTTTCCCTCCCAAGACATGAATGTCCCAACACTGTTTCCCTCCCAAGACATGAATGTCCCACCTCTGTTTCCCTCCCAAGACATGAATGTCCCACCTCTGTTTCCCTCCCAAGACATGAATGTCCCACCACTGTTTCCCTCCCAAGACATGAATGTCCCACCACTGTTTCCTTCCCAAGACATGAATGCACAAGTACAGATTCGTTTATTCCCATAACCACGCGATTGCCGACCCCAAGTTTCTTAGAAATTCTGGAACACATTAAGATTTTGTTTAAAAATTGGACCACAGTGGTTCTACCGAGTGTAGCCCTATACCCAGGGCCCCCAATGAATTAATTTTCTGTCATTGAAATGTGTCTTAATGTACAATATAATAAATTGAATCTATTATGACCATTTTTTGGGGTTCCCGGTCCTATGATTGGAGGTAGAGGCGTCACTATGATCACCCAGTGTGGTAGCTCATGGTGTCACCCAGTGCGGTAGCTCATGGTGTCACCCAGTGCGGTATCTCATGGTGTCACCCAGTGTGGTAGCTCATGGTGTCACCCAGTGCGGTAGCTCATGGTGTCACCCAGTGTGGTAGCTCATGGTGTCACCCAGTGCGGTAGCTCATGGTGTCACCCAGTGCGGTAGCTCATGGTGTCACCCAGTGCGGTAGCTCATGGTGTCACCCAGTGCGGTAGCTCATGGTGTCACCCAGTGCGGTAGCTCATGGTGTCACCGAGTGCGGTAGCTCATGGTGTCACCCAGTGCGGTAGCTCATGGTGTCACCGAGTGCGGTAGCTTATGGTGTCACCGAGTGCGGTAGCTTATGGTGTCACCGAGTGCGGTAGCTCATGGTGTCACCCAGTGCGGTAGCTCATGGTGTCACCGAGTGCGGTAGCTTATGGTGTCACCCAGTGGGGTAGCTCATGGTGTCACCCAGTGCGGTAGCTCATGGTGTCACCCAGTGCGGTAGCTCATGGTGTCACCCAGTGCGGTAGCTCATGGTGTCACCCAGTGCGGTAGCTCATGGTGTCACCCCCTCATGGCGTACCCTTTAGACCCCCCTCCGAGTCTTGCGGGGCCAAATAACAGGAATATACAGAAGGTTACATTTTGGTGTTACCCCTTGTGATGGTGTGAGATTACGTCATTACCTTGTTATCACTGTTTGATTGGAGTAAGAGGCTCACGTGTTTTATGTTTTTATATTTTTAACAACTGGGGGAAGGGGGAAAAATTGAGTTGCATGAGTTTTAGTATTTTTTCCAACTGCAATCAACAATAATCTGAAACGTAAAAAAGAAATGGACCGATAATTTACGGCCCAAATGGTGAGCTAAATATTTGTATGCTTGAATCTTGTTAGAAATAATTGAATACTATTTTATTTTATTTCAAAAGACGGGCACACACATTTTTTTGATACTATCAATGTTCCTGGTAATAACAATCTCCACTTCCTGACGCTAATTCCTAGAAACGTAAGCTCTTCACACATCACTTTCAGCTTTACAAGCTCCATTAGCAAAGAAAAAAACATTTTTTTTTAAAGCAACTAATAATAATAATAATAATAATGCAATGTACGTGATCTCGTTATGTTGTCAATTGATTTGAAATTAAATCCAACAATCGTGACTAAGATGGTGCGCCAATAATCGTGACTAAGATGGTGCGCCAATATTCGTGACAAAGATGGTGCGCCAATAATCGTGACCAAGATGGTGCGCCTATAATTGTGACTAAGATGGTGTGCCAATAATTAGATGAGAAAGTCTCAAACTTTTATTTTAACCTACGCCCACTGTTGTATAATAATAGAACCGCTATTAAGAATATTTATTTAAACATCCGTTTACAATATCAATAAAAAAATATTAATAATAACTGAATCCAATAGCTTCCATGGCAAGCACAGATCAAGTCCTGACAAGTTATTGTACCCCAACTCCAAGTCAGCCCGCGTGTCTAGTCTTACAGTCTGATCGCTTGGCTTGTGTGAAATCGGGTGGATGACGCCAGGTCACAAATGGAATTCAAGGAAAATTTGGGCCCGTGTCCCCCGTGCAGCGTGCTTAGTGACGTTTGACTGTTTGATATTCTTTTGTCCACCTTTTTAAAAACGGAAATACGCGCGTGGCGTGTGTGTTGTTTTTTAAAAATCCCTTATATTAACTTCACCGTCTTGTCTGTCGTGATCTCTTGGTCGGGCGAAAAAAAAACAAAAGTCAAATATGACCCACTTCCCGTGATGCTATCGAGCTGAAATTTTGCACATAGACTCGTGTCACCTAACTATGCATTGCATCAAAATTTCATATCGATCAAATGTACCTTAATTAAAGTAATGCATTTTTAGTTATCTCTATGTAGCCGTCTGCCATTGTTGACATCCACATGTCAATGAGTTCACTCCAGCCATCGATGACCACATCCCCGTGGTTTACAGCAAGGGTAGTTTAGTCACGTTCAGTCTGTAAATATTTATCGCGCGGTGCGTATTATATTGAACATAATCAATACTTTTAGTTATGTCTCATATATAAGGGATTTATCGTTAAAAACTTTGTTTTTACGGGTTGTTTTTATTTTAAATATTATTTTTGGGGGCCATCCATATATTACGTACGCACAAAATTCGTATTTTCGTACCCCCTACCACTGTTGCATCCCGTACAATTTCGAGACCTCTTCCCCTATGGGTACGTACAAATTCGCTTACCCCCCCCCATTGAAAAATTAATTTTAACCCAGAGTCAAAAGCAATTGGTTTTACTCTCTGAAGCCGCCTATAAATGACGTCACGCACTTTTAAAAAAAAAGTAACGCATTTTTGACGATGTGTAACGAAGAAGAGGGGGTGTTTAAGAAATGTGACGTCACATCAAAATGCGCAATTTTATATATAAGTTCCACTAAAATATTTGATTGCTTGCAATTTATTAAATGTCGTTTTCAATGGATTCACACTTGTTACAATATAATAATAGAGTGCAGCCTTACAGTACGTACATAGTTAAACTTAAATGACAAAAAACTTAATACTCTTTTCATTTGCAAAACTATTATAGGCAATCTTTATCAACATTTAGAACATTCCAGTCAGTAAATAGTTTAAAACTAAAATGTTCTTGTAATCACCAGGAAATTTATTATTTATCGGCCACTTTTTTTTTCCTTTTTGACTTCCAATAATTTGTAAGTGATGGGTCATTAAACGTTAAAAAATAACTTAATCGTTAAAATTGTTTAATGATTAATCGAGAAACTAATCGTTAATTTCCGCAGAGCTACAAAAAAGTGATTTGAAACATGCTAATTTTCAATTAGAAAAGACGGCTTTTAGGGGCGTGGGGGTTAAAGCTTTGGGGCCGTCCATAAATGAAGTCACGCGTCGTCACAAAAAGTTAGACCCCCCCCTCCAATATAACGTCATAAAATCCATTTTCTATTTGAAAATTAGCATGTTTCAAATCACTTTTTTTGTCATTTAAGTATTTAGTGTAAAGCTGCACTCTCATAATGTAACACGCGTGGAGCTCATGTAAAATGACATTAAAAATTGTAAACAATAGAATACTTAAAGTGCGTTTTGATGTGACGTCAGATGTCTTAAACACCCCTCTCCCTTTCGTCACAAATGTTCGACCCCCTCTAGGTGCTTGACGTCATTTATGGACGGGCCCTTTGTGACGTCATACTGGAGGGGGGTCTAAACTTTTGTAACGAAGTGCGACAAAGGGGTTTGGGGGGGGGGTGGGGTCAAAATCGGTCAAAATCGCGTGACGTCATTCATTGACGGCCCCTATTAAAGTTTTTTTGTAATATCGTGTTTTTCATGTTGAAATTATTGAAGAAATACAATAGAACATTCAAATGTTATTGTCTTGAAGACACTGCATAACAAAACTGATCAAATAGAACAATAGAAGCAGTAAAATCGCCGTCCCGTTCTGTATTTATAACGGCTAAGGCACCGGTGGGCGAAAGAGAAACTTCTACTATAAATCAGACGGATAATGTATTAATGTACTTCCATGTTAATTAAAAGTTCAGAATTTCGTTTGCATTAAATTATAATACATTATTGCATATACGTCTTGACTCAGTCGGCCTCGAATGCTGTTTGCAGCCAGAGCGGTTTACGTTACTAGGCTTAGTATTATGCACATAAAATTTGTTGTGCGTAAGTACAAATTCAGTCGAGACCCCCCCCCCACCCCACTCCTTGCGTACGAAATATATGGATGGTCCCTGGATTTTACTTTTAAAAGAATCATAACAGTCAAGATACATCAGATTGGTCAGATACGTCAGATTGGTCAGATTGGTCAGATACATCAGATTGGTCAGATACATCAGATTGGTCTGTTGACTTGAAGCAAACTGGCCACTGGCGGATGAGCACATTTAAAATTGTTGAAAACTTACCTTTAAAAAGATAAAGCTGAAGTTATCATTAAGTAAACTCATTTATGAAAATTAATTTAGGGGCCGTCCATAAATGACGTCACACACCCCGGGAGTGGTGTCACACATTTGTGACGATGAGTGACGAGGTGGAGGGGGTGTTAAAGGAATGTGACGTACCATCAAAACATGCAACTTAAAATAAAAGATCCACTTAAATATTTGATTGGTAACAATTAATTTAACGACGTTTTACATGGCTCCACGCATATTACTATATTAGAGAGCAGCCTTACACTAAAATACATACTTAAATTTTAATAACAATGAAGTGACTTCAAAATGCTCATTTTATTACACGCTTTTATTTAAGTCACAATGTTTGTATGTTGTATCCATCCATCCATCCTTCCTCCAAAACTTGAAACGTAAAATTATACCACTTCTGATGGTCCTAGAGATCTAAAAATTTTACCACAGATAGATCTTGGATGACAATGCATTGTATCAAAATTTCAGATCGATCGAATGTACCGTATTGAAATTATTGCATTTTTAGTTTATCTATAGTCTATATATAAGCATCGGTACCCGTCTGCTTTGTTGACATCCATGAGTTCACCACGTGAACACAACACCGTGGTATAAAACGTTGGGCGTGCGCTTATGAGGTGTTTGGTATAAAAAAAATAGTGGTAAAAAAGATGTGTGGGCTTCAGACGGGAATTTTAAAGAGTTTTTATTATAAGATTTAAAAAATAGCTGTAAAAACAAAGTTTTTGACTATAAATCCCTTCTAACTTTTTGTGACGACGTGTGACGAGTAGCAATAGGGGTGAAAACATCGGCCAAAAATCACGTGACTTCATTTACGGGCGGCCCTTTAGCGTTTATTTGATCTTTTCACTTCACGAATCTGCTTACTTATTGAATGATGGAATGAACATTTAATGTTTCATGAACCAATTTTATTGACACAAATTCTTTAGAATTATTGTGAATACCAATGTCAACAAGTACAACAAGTACAACAAGTACAAGTACAACAAGTACAAGTACAACAAGTACAAGTACAACAAGTACAAGTACAACAAGTACAAGTACAACAAGTACAAGTACAACAAGTACAAGTACAACAAGTACAAGTACAACAAGTACAACAAGTACAAGTACAACAAGTACAACAAGTACAACAAGTACAACAAGTACAAGTACAACAAGTACAAGTACAACAAGTACAACAAGTACAAGTACAACAAGTACAAGTACAACAAGTACAACAAGTACAAGTACAACAAGTACAACAAGTACAAGTACAACAAGTACAAGTACAACAAGTACAAGTACAACAAGTACAAGTACAACAAGTACAAGTACAACAAGTACAAGTACAACAAGTACAACAAGTACAAGTACAACAAGTACAAGTACAACAAGTACAAGTACAACAAGTACAAGTACAACAAGTACAAGTACAACAAGTACAACAAGTACAAGTACAACAAGTACAACAAGTACAACAAGTACAACAAGTACAACAAGTACAAGTACAACAAGTACAAGTACAACAAGTACAACAAGTACAACAAGTACAAGTACAACAAGTACAACAAGTACAAGTAACAAGTACAACAAGTACAAGTACAACAAGTACAACAAGTACAACAAGTACAAATACAACAAGTACAACAAGTACAACAAGTACAACAAGTACAACAAGTACAACAAGTACAAGTACAACAAGTACAACAAGTACAACAAGTACAACAAGTACAAGTACAACAAGTACAAGTACAACAAGTACAACAAGTACAACAAGTACAAATACAAGTACAACAAGTACAACAAGTACAACAAGTACAAATACAACAAGTACAACAAGTACAACAAGTACAACAAGTACAACAAGTACAAATACAACAAGTACAACAAGTACAAGTACAACAAGTACAAGTACAACAAGTACAAGTACAACAAGTACAAGTACAACAAGTACAACAAGTACAACAAGTACAAGTACAACAAGTACAACAAGTACAAGTACAACAAGTACAACAAGTACAAGTACAACAAGTACAACAAGTACAACAAGTACAAGTACAACAAGTACAAGTACAACAAGTACAACAAGTACAACAAGTACAAGTACAACAAGTACAACAAGTACAAGTACAACAAGTACAAGTACAACAAGTACAAGTACAACAAGTACAAGTACAACAAGTACAACAAGTACAAGTACAACAAGTACAACAAGTACAAGTACAACAAGTACAACAAGTACAAGTACAACAAGTACAACAAGTACAAGTACAACAAGTACAACAAGTACAACAAGTACAAGTACAACAAGTACAAGTACAACAAGTACAACAAGTACAACAAGTACAAGTACAACAAGTACAACAAGTACAAGTACAACAAGTACAAGTACAAAAAGTACAACAAGTACAACAAGTACAAGTACAACAAGTACAACAAGTACAAGTACAACAAGTACAACAAGTACAAGTACAACAAGTACAACAAGTACAAGTACAACAAGTACAACAAGTACAAGTACAACAAGTACAAGTACAACAAGTACAACAAGTACAACAAGTACAACAAGTACAACAAGTACAACAAGTACAACAAGTACAACAAGTACAACAAGTACAAGTACAACAAGTACAACAAGTACAAGTACAACAAGTACAACAAGTACAACAAGTACAACAAGTACAACAAGTACAACAAGTACAACAAGTACAACAAGTACAACAAGTACAACTACAACAAGTACAACAAGTACAACTACAACAAGTACAACAAGTACAAGTACAACAAGTACAACTACAACAAGTACAACAAGTACAAGTACAACAAGTACAACTACAACAAGTACAGTACAACAAGTACAACAAGTACAACAAGTACAAGTACAACAAGTACAACAAGTACAAGTACAACAAGTACAACAAGTACAACAAGTACAACAAGTACAACAAGTACAACAAGTACAAGTACAACAAGTACAACAAGTACAACAAGTACAAGTACAACAAGTACAACAAGTACAACAAGTACAACAAGTACAACAAGTACAACAAGTACAACAAGTACAACAAGTACAACAAGTACAACTACAACAAGTACAACAAGTACAACAAGTACAACTACAACAAGTACAAGTACAACAAGTACAACAAGTACAACAAGTACAACTACAACAAGTAAAAGTACAACAACTACAACAAGTACAACTACAACAAGTACAACAAGTACAACTACAACAAGTACAACAAGTACAACAAGTACAACAAGTACAACAAGTACAACTACAACAAGTACAACAACTACAACAAGTACAACAAGTACAACAAGTACAACAAGTACAACAAGTACAACAAGTACAACTACAACAAGTACAACAAGTACAACAAGTACAACAAGTACAACTACAACAAGTACAACTACAACAAGTACAACAAGTACAACTACAACAAGTACAACAAGTACAACAAGTACAACAAGTACAACAAGTACAACTACAACAAGTACAACAAGTACAACAAGTACAACAAGTACAACTACAACAAGTACAACAACTACAACAAGTACAACAAGTACAACTACAACAAGTACAACAAGTACAACAAGTACAAGTACAACAAGTACAACAAGTACAACAAGTACAACAAGTACAACAAGTACAACAACTACAACAAGTACAACAAGTACAACAAGTACAACTACAACAAGTACAACAAGTACAACAAGTACAACAAGTACAACAAGTACAACTACAACAAGTACAACAAGTACAACAAGTACAAGTACAACAAGTACAACAAGTACAACAAGTACAACAAGTACAACAACTACAACAAGTACAACAAGTACAACAAGTACAAGTACAACAAGTACAAGTACAACAAGTACAACAAGTACAACAAGTACAACAAGTACAAGTACAACAAGTACAACAAGTACAACAAGTACAAGTACAACAAGTACAAGTACAACAAGTACAACTACAACAAGTACAACAAGTACAACAAGTACAAGTACAACAAGTACAACAAGTACAACAAGTACAAGTACAACAAGTACAAGTACAACAAGTACAACTACAACAAGTACAACAAGTACAACAAGTACAAGTACAACAAGTACAACAAGTACAACTACAACAAGTACAACAAGTACAACAAGTACAAGTACAACAAGTACAACTACAACAAGTACAAGTACAACAAGTACAACTACAACAAGTACAACAAGTACAACTACAACAAGTACAACTACAACAAGTACAACTACAACAAGTACAACTACAACAAGTACAACTACAACAAGTACAACAAGTACAAGTACAACAAGTACAACAAGTACAAGTACAACAAGTACAACAAGTACAAGTACAACAAGTACAACAAGTACAAGTACAACAAGTACAACAAGTACAAGTACAACAAGTACAAGTACAACAAGTACAAGTACAACAAGTACAACAAGTACAAGTACAACAAGTACAACAAGTACAAGTACAACAAGTACAACAAGTACAAGTACAACAAGTACAAGTACAACAAGTACAAGTACAACAAGTACAACTACAACAAGTACAACAAGTACAACTACAACAAGTACAACAAGTAAAACTACAACAAGTACAACAAGTACAAGTACAACTACAACAAGTACAACAAGTAAAACTACAACAAGTACAACAAGTACAAGTACAACTACAACAAGTACAACAAGTACAACTACAACAAGTACAACAAGTACAAGTACAACAAGTACAACAAGTACAAACTACAACAAGTACAACAAGTACAACTACAACAAGTACAACAAGTACAACAAGTACAACAAGTACAACAAGTACAAGTACAACAAGTACAACAAGTACAACAAGTACAACAAGTACAAGTACAACAAGTACAACAAGTACAACAAGTACAACAAGTACAACAAGTACAAGTACAACAAGTACAACAAGTACAACAAGTACAACAAGTACAACAAGTACAACAAGTACAACAAGTACAACAAGTACAAGTACAACAAGTACAAGTACAACAAGTACAACAAAAACAACAAGTACGACACGTTCTTGGCCGGGTTCACCTTACTATTAAACCTCTTCCTACAACCCAAAGCCAGGATACCCCCCTGCCCCCTACCCATATAGTTTATACATATAGTTCATTCATTTCAGTATTAATATTAACATTTCTAAAAGCCCTCGCCGTGATGTCGAGCTAGCCATTAATTAGTCATCAGTAGAACCCACAGTGACATAACGGTATGATGTCTTCATGTAGAACCCACATTGACATAACGGTTTGATGTCTTCATGTACAACCCACATTGACATAACGGTATGATGTCTTCATGTAGAACCCACAGTGACATAACGGTTTGATGTCTTCATGTACAACCCACAGTGACATAACGGTATGATGTCTTCATGTAGAACCCACAGTGACATAACGGTATGATGTCTTCATGTACAACCCACATTGACATAACGGTTTGATGTCTTCATGTACAACCCACATTGACATAACGGTATGATGTCTTCATGTAGAACCCACAGTGACATAACGGTATGATGTCTTCATGTACAACCCACAGTGACATAACGGTATGATGTCTTCATGTACAACCCACAGTGACATAACGGTATGATGTCTTCATGTAGAACCCACAGGGACATAACGGTATGATGTCTTCATGTAGAACCCACAGTGACATAACGGTATGATGTCTTCATGTACAACCCACAGTGACATAACGGTATGATGTCTTCATGTACAACCCACAGTGACATAACGGTTTGATGTCTTCATGTAGAACCCACAGTGACATAACGGTATGATGTCTTCATGTACAACCCACAGTGACATAACGGTTTGATGTCTTCATGTACAACCCACATTGACATAACGGTATGATGTCTTCATGTACAACCCACAGTGACATAACGGTTTGATGTCTTCATGTACAACCCACAGTGACATAACGGTATGATGTCTTCATGTACAACCCACAGTGACATAACGGTATGATGTCTTCATGTACAACCCACAGTGACATAACGGTATGATGTCTTCATGTAGAACCCACAGTGACATAACGGTATGATGTCTTCATGTACAACCCACAGTGACATAACGGTTTGATGTCTTCATGTACAACCCACAGTGACATAACGGTATGATGTCTTCATGTACAACCCACAGTGACATAACGGTATGATGTCTTCATGTAGAACCCACAGTGACATAACGGTATGATGTCTTCATGTACAACCCACAGTGACATAACGGTATGATGTCTTCATGTAGAACCCACAGTGACATAACGGTTTGATGTCTTCATGTAGAACCCACAGTGACATAACGGTATGATGTCTTCATGTAGAACCCACAGTGACATAACGGTATGATGTCTTCATGTAGAACCCACAGTGACATAACGGTTTGATGTCTTCATGTAGAACCCACAGTGACATAACGGTATGATGTCTTCATGTACAACCCACAGTGACATAACGGTTTGATGTCTTCATGTACAACCCACAGTGACATAACGGTTTGATGTCTTCATGTACAACCCACAGTGACATAACGGTTTGATGTCTTCATGTACAACCCACAGTGACATAACGGTATGATGTCTTCATGTACAACCCACAGTGACATAACGGTATGATGTCTTCATGTACAACCCACAGTGACATAACGGTATGATGTCTTCATGTAGAACCCACAGTGACATAACGGTTTGATGTCTTCATGTACAACCCACAGTGACATAACGGTTTGATGTCTTCATGTAGAACCCACAGTGACATAACGGTATGATGTCTTCATGTACAACCCACAGTGACATAACGGTATGATGTCTTCATGTACAACCCACAGTGACATAACGGTATGATGTCTTCATGTACAACCCACAGTGACATAACGGTATGATGTCTTCATGTAGAACCCACAGTGACATAACGGTTTGATGTCTTCATGTAGAACCCACAGTGACATAACGGTATGATGTCTTCATGTAGAACCCACAGTGACATAACGGTTTGATGTCTTCATGTACAACCCACAGTGACATAACGGTTTGATGTCTTCATGTACAACCCACAGTGACATAACGGTATGATGTCTTCATGTACAACCCACAGTGACATAACGGTATGATGTCTTCATGTACAACCCACAGTGACATAACGGTATGATGTCTTCATGTACAACCCACAGTGACATAACGGTATGATGTCTTCATGTACAACCCACAGTGACATAACGGTATGATGTCTTCATGTACAACCCACAGTGACATAACGGTATGATGTCTTCATGTACAACCCACAGTGACATAACGGTTTGATGTCTTCATGTACAACCCACAGTGACATAACGGTTTGATGTCTTCATGTACAACCCACAGTGACATAACGGTTTGATGTCTTCATGTAGAACCCACAGTGACATAACGGTTTGATGTCTTCATGTACAACCCACAGTGACATAACGGTATGATGTCTTCATGTAGAACCCACAGTGACATAACGGTTTGATGTCTTCATGTACAACCCACAGTGACATAACGGTATGATGTCTTCATGTAGAACCCACAGTGACATAACGGTTTGATGTCTTCATGTACAACCCACAGTGACATAACGGTTTGATGTCTTCATGTACAACCCACAGTGACATAACGGTTTGATGTCTTCATGTACAACCCACAGTGACATAACGGTATGATGTCTTCATGTAGAACCCACAGTGACATAACGGTATGATGTCTTCATGTACAACCCACAGTGACATAACGGTATGATGTCTTCATGTACAACCCACAGTGACATAACGGTTTGATGTCTTCATGTACAACCCACAGTGACATAACGGTTTGATGTCTTCATGTACAACCCACAGTGACATAACGGTTTGATGTCTTCATGTACAACCCACAGTGACATAACGGTTTGATGTCTTCATGTACAACCCACAGTGACATAACGGTTTGATGTCTTCATGTAGAACCCACAGTGACATAACGGTTTGATGTCTTCATGTAGAACCCACAGTGACATAACGGTTTGATGTCTTCATGTAGAACCCACAGTGACATAACGGTTTGATGTCTTCATGTACAACCCACAGTGACATAACGGTATGATGTCTTCATGTACAACCCACAGTGACATAACGGTATGATGTCTTCATGTACAACCCACAGTGACATAACGGTTTGATGTCTTCATGTACAACCCACAGTGACATAACGGTTTGATGTCTTCATGTAGAACCCACATTGACATAACGGTATGATGTCTTCATGTAGAACCCACATTGACATAACGGTTTGATGTCTTCATGTACAACCCACATTGACATAACGGTATGACGTCTTCATGTAGAACCCACAGTGACATAACGGTTTGATGTCTTCATGTACAACCCACAGTGACATAACGGTATGATGTCTTCATGTAGAACCCACAGTGACATAACGGTATGATGTCTTCATGTACAACCCACATTGACATAACGGTTTGATGTCTTCATGTACAACCCACATTGACATAACGGTATGATGTCTTCATGTAGAACCCACAGTGACATACCGGTATGATGTCTTCATGTACAACCCACAGTGACATAACGGTATGATGTCTTCATGTACAACCCACAGTGACATAACGGTATGATGTCTTCATGTAGAACCCACAGGGACATAACGGTATGATGTCTTCATGTAGAACCCACAGTGACATAACGGTATGATGTCTTCATGTACAACCCACAGTGACATAACGGTATGATGTCTTCATGTACAACCCACAGTGACATAACGGTTTGATGTCTTCATGTAGAACCCACAGTGACATAACGGTATGATGTCTTCATGTACAACCCACAGTGACATAACGGTTTGATGTCTTCATGTACAACCCACATTGACATAACGGTATGATGTCTTCATGTACAACCCACAGGGACATAACGGTTTGATGTCTTCATGTACAACCCACGGTGACATAACGGTATGATGTCTTCATGTACAACCCACAGTGACATAACGGTATGATGTCTTCATGTACAACCCACAGTGACATAACGGTATGATGTCTTCATGTAGAACCCACATTGACATAACGGTTTGATGTCTTCATGTACAACCCACAGTGACATAACGGTTTGATGTCTTCATGTACAACCCACAGTGACATAACGGTATGATGTCTTCATGTACAACCCACAGTGACATAACGGTATGATGTCTTCATGTAGAACCCACATTGACATAACGGTTTGATGTCTTCATGTACAACCCACAGTGACATAACGGTATGATGTCTTCATGTAGAACCCACATTGACATAACGGTTTGATGTCTTCATGTAGAACCCACAGTGACATAACGGTATGATGTCTTCATGTAGAACCCACAGTGACATAACGGTATGATGTCTTCATGTAGAACCCACAGTGACATAACGGTTTGATGTCTTCATGTAGAACCCACAGTGACATAACGGTATGATGTCTTCATGTAGAACCCACATTGACATAACGGTTTGATGTCTTCATGTACAACCCACAGTGACATAACGGTTTGATGTCTTCATGTACAACCCACAGTGACATAACGGTTTGATGTCTTCATGTACAACCCACAGTGACATAACGGTATGATGTCTTCATGTACAACCCACAGTGACATAACGGTATGATGTCTTCATGTACAACCCACAGTGACATAACTGTATGATGTCTTCATGTAGAACCCACAGTGACATAACGGTTTGATGTCTTCATGTACAACCCACAGTGACATAACGGTTTGATGTCTTCATGTAGAACCCACAGTGACATAACGGTATAATGTCTTCATGTACAACCCACAGTGACATAACGGTTTGATGTCTTCATGTAGAACCCACAGTGACATAACGGTATAATGTCTTCATGTACAACCCACAGTGACATAACGGTATGATGTCTTCATGTAGAACCCACAGTGACATAACGGTTTGATGTCTTCATGTACAACCCACAGTGACATAACGGTTTGATGTCTTCATGTAGAACCCACAGTGACATAACCGTTTGATGTCTTCATGTACAACCCACAGTGACATAACGGTTTGATGTCTTCATGTACAACCCACAGTGACATAACTGTATGATGTCTTCATGTACAACCCACAGTGACATAACGGTATGATGTCTTCATGTAGAACCCACAGTGACATAACTGTATGATGTCTTCATGTACAACCCACAGTGACATAACGGTATGATGTCTTCATGTAGAACCCACAGTGACATAACGGTTTGATGTCTTCATGTACAACCCACAGTGACATAACGGTATGATGTCTTCATGTAGAACCCACAGTGACATAACGGTTTGATGTCTTCATGTACAACCCACAGTGACATAACGGTTTGATGTCTTCATGTACAACCCACAGTGACATAACGGTTTGATGTCTTCATGTACAACCCACAGTGACATAACTGTATGATGTCTTCATGTAGAACCCACAGTGACATAACGGTTTGATGTCTTCATGTACAACCCACAGTGACATAACGGTATGATGTCTTCATGTAGAACCCACAGTGACATAACTGTATGATGTCTTCATGTACAACCCACAGTGACATAACGGTATGATGTCTTCATGTAGAACCCACAGTGACATAACGGTTTGATGTCTTCATGTACAACCCACAGTGACATAACGGTTTGATGTCTTCATGTACAACCCACAGTGACATAACGGTTTGATGTCTTCATGTACAACCCACAGTGACATAACGGTTTGATGTCTTCATGTACAACCCACAGTGACATAACGGTATGATGTCTTCATGTACAACCCACAGTGACATAACGGTTTGATGTCTTCATGTACAACCCACAGTGACATAACGGTATGATGTCTTCATGTACAACCCACAGTGACATAACGGTTTGATGTCTTCATGTACAACCCACAGTGACATAACGGTTTGATGTCTTCATGTACAACCCACAGTGACATAACGGTATGATGTCTTCATGTAGAACCCACAGTGACATAACGGTTTGATGTCTTCATGTACAACCCACAGTGACATAACGGTATGATGTCTTCATGTAGAACCCACAGTGACATAACGGTTTGATGTCTTCATGTACAACCCACAGTGACATAACGGTTTGATGTCTTCATGTACAACCCACAGTGACATAACGGTTTGATGTCTTCATGTACAACCCACAGTGACATAACGGTATGATGTCTTCATGTACAACCCACAGTGACATAACGGTTTGATGTCTTCATGTACAACCCACAGTGACATAACGGTATGATGTCTTCATGTACAACCCACAGTGACATAACGGTTTGATGTCTTCATGTACAACCCACAGTGACATAACGGTTTGATGTCTTCATGTAGAACCCACAGTGACATAACGGTTTGATGTCTTCATGTACAACCCACAGTGACATAACGGTTTGATGTCTTCATGTACAACCCACAGTGACATAACGGTTTGATGTCTTCATGTACAACCCACAGTGACATAACGGTTTGATGTCTTCATGTACAACCCACAGTGACATAACGGTTTGATGTCTTCATGTAGAACCCACAGTGACATAACGGTTTGATGTCTTCATGTAGAACCCACAGTGACATAACGGTTTGATGTCTTCATGTAGAACCCACAGTGACATAACGGTATGATGTCTTCATGTACAACCCACAGTGACATAACGGTATGATGTCTTCATGTACAACCCACAGTGACATAACGGTATGATGTCTTCATGTAGAACCCACAGTGACATAACGGTTTGATGTCTTCATGTAGAACCCACAGTGACATAACGGTTTGATGTCTTCATGTACAACCCACAGTGACATAACGGTTTGATGTCTTCATGTACAACCCACAGTGACATAACGGTTTGATGTCTTCATGTACAACCCACAGTGACATAACGGTTTGATGTCTTCATGTACAACCCACAGTGACATAACGGTATGATGTCTTCATGTACAACCCACAGTGACATAACGGTATGATGTCTTCATGTAGAACCCACAGTGACATAACGGTATGATGTCTTCATGTACAACCCACAGTGACATAACGGTATGATGTCTTCATGTACAACCCACAGTGACATAACGGTTTGATGTCTTCATGTACAACCCACAGTGACATAACGGTATGATGTCTTCATGTAGAACCCACAGTGACATAACGGTTTGATGTCTTCATGTACAACCCACAGTGACATAACGGTTTGATGTCTTCATGTACAACCCACAGTGACATAACGGTTTGATGTCTTCATGTACAACCCACAGTGACATAACGGTTTGATGTCTTCATGTACAACCCACAGTGACATAACGGTTTGATGTCTTCATGTAGAACCCACAGTGACATAACGGTTTGATGTCTTCATGTACAACCCACAGTGACATAACGGTTTGATGTCTTCATGTACAACCCACAGTGACATAACGGTTTGATGTCTTCATGTACAACCCACAGTGACATAACGGTATGATGTCTTCATGTACAACCCACAGTGACATAACGGTATGATGTCTTCATGTACAACCCACAGTGACATAACGGTTTGATGTCTTCATGTAGAACCCACAGTGACATAACGGTTTGATGTCTTCATGTAGAACCCACAGTGACATAACGGTATGATGTCTTCATGTAGAACCCACAGTGACATAACGGTATGATGTCTTCATGTAGACCCACAGTGACATAACGGTTTGTCTTCTTCGAATGTTTTTCTTCCTCTATGAAAGGTAATAAATAAATAAACACAAAAAGAAATCTAGGCGTGTATGTCGTCCTCAGACAAGAACGTGCCGGGCGAGTACAGACGTGTCGATATCAACGTTCTAACAGGATTTTTTCCGTAGTATTTTTTCGACCAAAACATCCACAAGAAAGGTTGTGTAACTTGTCGTAAAGCGGGCACCCCCCCCCCACGGGCCAAGGGCACAGCTGGGCGGTGCAGTTCATTCAAGTAACGCAGCCACCCGGGGGAGGGGGTGGGGTTGAGGGAGTGAAGACAGCGAGTCGTGTTACAGTAACCGCCATGCGTCAAGTCTTTGGTTGTGTGTCTGCGTATATGTGTGCGCGTGTGTGTTTCTGTGTTACTTCCAACACCTCGTTCAGTGCGTTTACCACGAGTCTTGGACGAAATTGTGTGTGTTGTGTTGGTTGTGTGTGTTGTGTTGGTTGTGTTGTGTTGGTTGTATGTTTAATGGGTGGAATACAACTTGGAGCAGAAGCGTAGCTTGAGGATGGTTTGCTCCTGGCACGATGTATAACATTGCCCCCCCCCCACACACATTTCTCACCGTTCCATTAATTGTTCACTTGTTAGACCTTTAAATTTAATGTAACGATGCAAGCCTCATTTTCTCGCCCCTTTACTTGGCACTTTAGGACAAATCCACCAGCTCCCGACCTTTGCTACGCCTATGACTGTTAGAAACAATTTTTATTTTTTTTCGGAACTTAAATCCCTTGAAATACATGTACTTCCACCTTATATTTATATACAGTATGTATGCGATTGTCAGGGGAGTGGCTGCAATTGTCAGGGGAGTGGCTGCAATTGTCAGGGGAATGGCTGCAATTGTCAGGGGAGTGGCTGCAATTGTCAGGGGAATGGCTGCAATGTCAGGGGAGTGGCTGCAATTGTCAGGGGAATGGCTGCAATTGTCAGGGGAATACTGTAATTGTCAGGGGAGTGGCTGCAATTGTCAGGGGAATGGCTGAAATTGTCAGGGGAATGGCTGCTATTGTCAGGGGAATGGCTGCAATTGTCAGGGGAGTGGCTGCAATTGTCAGGGGAGTGGCTGCAATGGGCAAATGTTGCCAGATGTGTGTTTTTTGGTACCGGACAGTCCGGTATTATTATCGTTATTTGATAATATTAATATTTGTCCCGTTAAAGATTTGAAACAATACCGGACATTTTATATTTAATTATGACTGCTTGTGCCACGTCAACAAATTTGGACACTAGTGTCCGGTATTTTTGTGACAGACAACTGGCAACCCTAATAAATTAAATTATTATTTATAATTAAAAATAATATTTAAAAAAAAATTAAAGTAGGCTACATGTAAATAGAATAGAACTCGATGATAACATGCCCGTGATCACGATTTATGCCTCGACATGAATTATTGACTTAATGACTTCATATAATCAACTAGGTTGTGCTGCGGCGCCCACTTTTTTAGGGCGCCTACGGCGCCCACCTTTTTCAAAAGACCAACTAACTTGTCCTGTATGATAAATACGTAATATTAAACTTCCTTAAATGTACACAAAGTATTTTATAATAGGGGTTGTAAAGCGCCTACGGTGCCAACTTTTTTTGGGTCAAAAGCCCAAGTAACTTATCATTGTATGATAAATCCGATATATTTCTGAAATGTACACAAAGTATTTATATAATTTTTTTTTACAGTGCTAATCACAAGACGATTTTTAAACTAATTTTAGAAAGCAGCGCACCAAATTACTGCACCAAAAAATAACTCTTTGAGTCAGTCAGCACTGTTTACAACACAAATGCTGACGTTAAAGGTTCGTGCGTTGTTTGGTTAATGTTAATCTGAAAACCAAAATGATTATGATTTTTTTAAAGTCTATATTTGGTGAATATATATATGAATGTGTGTAGCACTGATAACAAATTGGATTTAGTTGGGTACTATGAAGATATTATGAATGTCATTAACACAAGTTTCTCACATCATGATTTGACGCACATTTCTGAGTTTTAGTGTGAGAGGCGTAACTAGGTTTTTGGCGCCCTTGGCTAATTTATTTTTGGCGCCCTTGATAAATTGACAAGGTTCAGCTTTGCGATTTTTTCATTTTTTAGGAAAAATAATTGAATTTCTCTTATTTTATTTATGACAATAATTACGTAGTCTGACAAATTCAGTCATACAACGTGAATATAAAAATGCATAAGACAGGAGCAATACTAATTTGCAGTATATTATTTACTAAATATCAAATAAATTGGTGGATAAAACGATACGTTGTTGCGTTAATAAAGAATACAGAAAAACTTGAAGTAACGTGTATTATAAATAAAAACAATAGTGTCAATGTGTCATACTCATTAGCTCATACATAACGATAGAAACTCACAATTAAAAGTAAATTTAAGTAACACTCCACCGACTACAGCTCAGCACTTCCGTTAGCTGGCGTATTGGCGTGTAGCTAATACAGTCGGACCTCTCTAAGTCGAACTCAAGGGGAAAAATTCGACTTACGGAGTTTTCGAGCTTGAGAAACTGGTGTAATAGGCGCAGATTAATCAGGGACAATGTTGATATTGAGAGGGGAGTGGGGAACAGCCATAGCGGCTAGAAAGCTTGTCAGGAAAGAAGGCGGTGATGTTTCATATGAAAGGAGCCAACTTGCTTTGACATACCGACACAAGCCCGTGAGAGGAGACACCTTCCCTCCCCTCCCCCACTTCACTCCCTCGACAGTGGGACAGCGCCTCTCTTTCCTGCCAAGCCTACTAGGCGGTATGGCTGTCCCCCCCCCCACCTCTCAACTCTCAATATCTTCATTGTCCTTGATTAATCGGCGCCTATTACGCCATTTCCCTAACTGAAAAACTCCGTTGAGTCGATTTTTTTTCGGGTCCTTTTGAGTTCGACTTAGAGAGAGAGAGGTCCGACTGTATTTATTTAAATACAAATTTTAAAATTAGAGATTTAGTGGTGCCCTTTTCAGTTGGCGACCTTGACAACTGCCCCGATGCCAACTCGTTGTTACGCCACTGGTGAGAAGTGAACCAATCAAGGTAAAGTCTAGAGTTAGGACAACCGAGGGGTGATACTGCCTTTTTATTAATTATTTATTACCTATTTATTACCTATTTATTACCTATTTATTACCTATTTATTACCGATTTATTACATATTTATTACCTATTTATGACCATTACTCTCAGCCTTTTTTGCTCCACTTCATTCAAACTGTTTGATTCGGTAACTACCAAGATTACGTAGCAATTTATGGTTTTTAAAAATAATCAACGTTACAACAGTATAGTACAGTATACAAATGGAATTAAATTTAGATACGTCTAAAAGGCGGTACGGATAACATAAATTGACACATACGAAATTGTTCGTAGTGGTCTATCTGTTTCTCGCTCCTGTAAATGCTTTCGTAAAACTTCAACTGAGAAAATTTGACCCCGCTGAGAATTTCACGGCAGGTCGTTGGTGCTCATTCACGTCTGGCCACATTGTGTGACGTCACGACTTTTAGCCGACAAAACAAACTCTGAAGATGGCCGACATATCAACAAGTCATATTTTATAATGTAGTCCAAGAGATTATTTACTATTCTATTCCCACTGTAAACAGTTTAAACTGAATACTTTGATAGAAAGTAATAGTTGCAGCACTCTATCAAGTCAGACAACGTGTTTACGATTGTTTTGATCAAGTTGAAATCCTGACGTCATATACAGATCCGCCTACGTGCACGATTTAATTAGGATAGGGGACTCAAATAGACTAGAGTGCAACGTTGCACAACCTTCATTTTTGAGCAATATTTTACTAAATTTGCTGCGCGGTAATTCTCAACTGCTGCGTGGCGTTGGTCAGATATCTGCGCGGCCGCGTAGCCGCGTGGCATAAATTGAACATTGGCTACAGTGTCGGCTACACCATACATCTTAATAACACTGAACACTTTATACAAGTGTTTCAAACTTTCATTGCATTTAAACTCAATGTTTTCATCCAGTTTAATAGTACATGTATTATAAGGACGAGTAAGTTTAATAGTTTATGTATTATAAGGACGAGTGAGTTTAATAGTACATGTATTATAAGGAGGAGTAAGTTTAATAGTACATGTATTATAAGGACGAGTAAGTTTAATTGTACATGTATTATAAGGACGAGTAAGTTTAATAGTACATGTATTATAAGGACGAGTAAGTTTAATAGTACATGTATTATAAGGACGAGTAAGTTTAATAGTACATGTATTATAAGGACGAGTAAGTTTAATAGTACATGTATTATAAGGACGAGTAAGTTTTTAATGCAGATAATCAAATTTTAGACGTGAAGACCAATGATAAAAAAACGAACATTTAAATTAACATATAACTAGTATGTATTTGTATGGTACAGTTGGTTCAGTATTAACTGAAATGTTTTTGTGTGGTACAGTTGATACAGTATTAACTATGATGTTTTCTGTGGTACAGTATTAACTAGGAATTTTTGTGTGGTACAGTATTAACTATGAAGTTTTGTGTGGTACAGTATTAACTATGATGTTTTGGTGTGGTACAGTATTACCTGAGATGTTTTGGTGTGGTATAGTTGGTACAGTATTAACTGAGATGCTTGCGATGTGTGCAGTTGGAGCACACGCGTGTTGATAAAGTTCACTTGCATACATAATTGCCGGGAGCAGTAGGCCCAAATAAGGACATGAGGGGGTGAGGGGTGAGGGGAGGGTCGGCCAATGAATGAGGAGATCAATACAAGAAAGAAGAAAGTCTCCTGCAGGGCGGCACAAAAGAAAAGCTGAGCGGGTGGGCTGGGGTGCAGGGGGGGGGGCACAACAATGAGCAGCAGACGATGAAAGAATCTGCAGCTTGCCAGGAAGGCGTTTGCATTTGACCCAAAATACGAATTTCAAGTTTTTATATACGGTATATATTTTATAAAAAAAGTTTTAAAGGAGAAGATATAAAACTTTGATTTACACTAGCCAACTAGCAAAAAGTGTGTGTGAGGGGTGCGCCCCTTCATCGGCGTAGTTAGTGTTTGTGATGCACGGGATGGTGGCCCTTTGATAACAACAAACATTAACGTATCAAGAGTTGGCGTCTTAAACTTGAGGTGTCACACATCCAACTCGCCGGGGACACGCGTGTCATAAGAAATAATTGGCGGCTTTGGAAGTGAATCTAGGATATCCCATTGAGCTATCAATATCTAAACAGCAAACACTTGTCCTTATGTTTGTACAAACACTTGTCCTTATGTTTGTACAAACACTTGTCCTTATGTTTGTACAAACACTTGTCCTTATGTTTGTACAAACACTTGTCCTTATGTTTGTACAAACACTTGTCCTTATGTTTGTACAAACACTTGTCCTTATGTTTGTACAAACACTTGTCCTTATGTTTGTACAAACACTTGTCCTTGACGGTAATCCTGCAGATTTTACACGTATATTATAATTTATTATTTCACAGCGAAATTTAATTTTCTCTTGAGAACTTACGTTTTTAATTTATTAAATGCATAATTATATGTTGTATTTCAGCTATTACAGCGCTAATTTGTAAGTCTTTCTAATTTCTAGGCCATTTTTTCGGCTCTCAACAGTAAATAGTCTGATGATGATGCAACCATTTTTTAAATTATCAAACTACATGCCGGATTGTCCGATAAGATGCCAAATGGAAATTTCTCACTTACAAACAAAGAAAATAAGAATCAAACATCTAGTAACGAAATAAAAAAAGAAATTGTCTTTAAAATATTATTTATCTTCTAAGAACATTAAAATAGACGAATAATACTTTTAAAAAAATATCTTCAGTCAGTAAATTTATTTTAGCATTGGTCGAGCCAGGTAAAAAACATCTGGCAGCAGTTCGCTAGGTAAACAAAATGGACGTATCGTGACCACATTATGTATTATATAGAGCCGAAAAAATGCATTTGAAATTAAAAAGACTCACAAATTAGCGCTGTAATAGCTTAAATACTACATATAATAATGCATTTAATAAATTAAAAATGTAAGTTCTCATGAGAAAATTAAATTTCGCTGTGAAATAATAAATTATAATATACGTGTAAAATCTGCAGGATTACCCAAAACCGTCCTTGACCTTATGTTTGTCAGATTCCACATCAGCTGACCTTAAATTCCTTCTCTTCCATATATGTTTTGTTATTTCTGTATAAAGCAGTGCTTCTCAAAGTGTTGGTCCGCGGCCGGTGCCGCTCCGCAGAAGTTATCAAGAAAGAACATAAAAATCTATTTATAATCTTCCAGAACAGAGAAAATAGTTCACCGTCCCTGGAGCAATGAAAAAAATTCTGCCGGTCCGCCGGACTAAAAAGGTTGAGAAGCACTGGTTTAAAGAGCATCTTCGAATAACGCATCTTACAGTAGGGCAGGGGTCGGAGCTCGCGAGGCGCATGTAGCTCTTGCGGTGTAAAGATGTCGCTGTCCAGTTCCATGCACAAATATTCATAATTATATTTTTGTTTCAAACCTCATATTTCTGGCTCTTTAAAAATTGGGAATTTTTTTAAATTTTAACTTTGGCTCTTCTGTCTCAAAAGGTTGCCGACTAATGCCGACCCCTGGGCTAGGGTAATTTTTGGAACGCGGGCCGTCCATAAATGAAACACGTACCGAGTGGGGAAAGGGGTCACACATCTGTGACGATGGGAAGAAAACAAAGAATTGTGACGTCACCACAAAAAAATGCACAAAAATAAATACAAGTTTCAGCTTTCCTGTGCATTTTTTTAAATACACATTTTCTCTTACGAAATTAGAACATTACAATAAATACAATAAAGTGATTTGAAACATGCTCATATTCAAATAGGAAATGTGGCTTTTGGGGAGGGGGGAAGGTTAATGACGTCATATTTGAGGGGGTGGGCTAGCTTTTTGTGACGAGGGGGAGGGAGGGCAAACAATTGGCCAAAATCGCGTGACGTCATGTATGGATGGCTCCACGGACACCAATAGATCTTGTTCTATTGGTGACGTCATGCATGGATGGCTCCACGGACACCAATAGATCTTGTTCTATTGGTGACGTCATGCATGGATGGCTCCACGGACACCAATAGATCTTGTTCTATTGGAGACGTCATGTATGGAGGGCTCCACTGACACCAATAGATCTTGTTCTATTGGTGACGTCATGTATGGATGGCTCCACGGACACCAATAGATCTTGTTCTATTGGTGACGTCATGTATGGATGGCTCCACCGATCCAATAGATCTTGTTCTATTGGTGACGTCATGTATGGATGGCTCCACCGATCCAATAGATGTTCATCGATTTGACAGCTCCAAACATATTGGCTCTTCAGATGTTATATCCCCATATAATTTTGTCCGCAGTTTCCACTACATATAATTATGTTTGTAACATACTCAACATAGAATCTGTACATTTGTGACTGGTCAATAAATAAGCCATCCGCAATCACAAATTTTCATGCAAGGGGCCGTCCATAAAGTACGTCACGCTCCAGAGGGGGGGGGAGGGGGTGTAAGAACGTGTGACAGTTTGTGACAGGGGGGAGGGGTGTAAGAAAGTGTGACAGTTTGTGACAGGGGGAGGGGAGGGGGTGTAAGAAAGTGTGACAGTTTGTGACAGGGGGGAGGGGGATGTACGAAAGTGTGACAGTTTGTGACAGGGGGAGGGAGGGGGTGTAAGAAAGTGTGACAGTTTTTGACAGGGTGAGGGGAGGGGGTGTAAGAAAGTGTGACAGTTTGTGACAGGGGGAGGGAGGGGTGTAAGAAAGTGTGACAGTTTGTGACAGGGTGAGGGGAGGGTGTAAAAAGTGTGACAGTTTGTGACAGGGGGAGGGGAGGGGGTGTAAGAAAGTGTGACAGTTTGTGACAGGGGGAGGGGAGGGGTGTAAGAAAGTGTGACAGTTTGTGACAGGGGGAGGGGAGGTGGTGTAAGAAAGTGTGACAGTTTGTGACAGGGGGGAGGGGAGTGGGTGTAAGAAAGTGTGGCAGTTTGTGACAGGGGGAGGGGAGGGGTGTAAGAAAGTGTGACAGTTTGTGACAGGGGGAGGGGAGGGGGTGTAAGAAAGTGTGACAGTTTGTGACAGGGGGGAGGGGAGGGGGTGTAAGAAAGTGTGACAGGGGGGTACAGCCATGTGTGACGTCACGATGTTTTCTATTAAATTTTAATTATTTTGTTAATAAAATTATTTTTTTTGTTCGAAAGTGAGACGTACTTTAGGCGGGTCCTAGATTTGTGACAGGGGGAGGGAAGAGTTAAAAATTGTCAAAAATAGCGTGACGTACTTTATGGACGGCCCCCAATAGGGCTTGTCATTTCTAAGACCGTAAAACGTCACAACCCATTCGGTCATTGGGCTATTTTTAGATTGAGGTCAAACTTTTCTGAAACATTTACTTCACTTACCGTACTTATATCCGTAACAACAAGTGTGTTACAATGCTGATCTCCATAAAAACGATCTTCTAGATTCTAGAATCTAGGTGCTAAGTTTTTAAAAAATAATTATTTCCAAAAATTAACTAGTACCGTTCCCAGGATTCCCTGTGATGGATACACTGACTGGGATGTTCTCTGGATTTCGAAAGATGGATACATTAACCTGGAAGTTCCCTGGATTACCATAGATGGATACAACACAATTACATTACACATATTAGTGATGATTGACAACTGTCAACATTACAGATATTAGTGATGTTTGACAACTGTCAACATTACAGATATTAGTGATGTTTGACAACTGTCGACATTACAGATATTAGTGATGTTTAACAACTGTCAACATTACAGATATTAGTGATGTTTCTCATGGCAAATATTCGGAATACCGAATACTTCAAAATTATTTCATTAAATTCGCTCTGTGATTCTGGCCGGACATTCCAGAGTGAGTGCAGGCCATCGTCACAGCAGACGTGACGAATATTTGAACGCTTGCTCACAGCTCACCCCACCCCATCGCCTCTACAACCACCTCCAGCCCTTTCCCCAAGCACGAGCCCCCGAGGCAATCTTTTTGAGCCCTCGCAATTGAAAAGTTGGTACCCTCGTTCTGTATGACTTATCACGAGGGCGCGAGTTTTGTTTACTGTTGGATCCCAGTAGCCTCGGGGTGAATGCCCTAAACCAGTAAATTAACTCTGTGTACAAGTGCCCTAAACCAGTAAATTAACTCTGTGTACAAGTGCCCTAAACCAGTAAATTAACTCTGTGTAAAAGTGCCCTAAACCAGTAAATTAACTCTGTGTACAAGTGCCCTTAACCAGTAAATTAACTCTGTGTACAAGCGCCCTTAACCAGTAAATTAACTCTGTGTACAAGCGCCCTAAACCAGTAAATTAACTCTGTGTACAAGTGCCCTAAACCAGTAAATTAACTCTGTGTACAAGTGCCCTAAACCAGTAAATTAACTCTGTGTACAAGTGCCCTAAACCAGTAAATTAACTCTGTGTACAAGATACTTCGCGCTACCAGGATGACGCCATTATATGATGGGGCACCAACCTGACTTCCGTTACTCTGTCTCTAATCCTAACTTCTTTGTATTGAAATGTCCAGCTTGACTAGAGATTAAGAGACATTCATAGAGAAGACACCGACGTGCGCAGCAATGTCCAGCTTGACCTCAATACTTCTTTTTAAACAAAAATAAACAAATAAATAAGTGAAGTCATGGTGATTCCAGAACATTCGCCGAATCACCCAGAAAAGTTGGTCGGGGCTGGGCGCCAAAAATAGTCTTCAGATAACATAGCCGTAATAACGACTACATCCACAAAGCCCTATTTACGGGTACTTCAGATATTCGACGTATATTTCATTTTTGAGGCCTCATATCGGCTTCTGTAGGTTTATGATTGGGTGTGGGGGCGGGTCGGGGGCGGGCTGATGTGGGGTGGGGCGGGCGTATCACTGAGAGGTTGCGAGGAATCACTCATTTTCTTAATTTGATCTTACCCTTTAACCCAAAAGTTCAGTTCCGTGTTCCTTATGTCAACAGCAATACCGGTAGTCCAACAAATTACGTCAGTCTTTTAAATCTCTGCGACAATGAAAAAGACGTGAAGATATATATTATCTTCAAAAATTAGAGAGTTCCCTTAAATCACGGGGCCGTTACAGTCTACACACAGTAGAGGAAATTAAACTTGACAATCGACTCGAAACTCAAATTTTTAGCACTTAGGAATTAGGGAAAGTACGGCAACGTTTGATCATTGGTTGTCATCGTTGAAATGTTGTTGTGGTTGTAGAACAGTGGTGGCGAAACTTTTTGGGGTCGCGTGTCCGATTGAACCAAAATGATTAAGGAAGTCATATTTTAGTCGCGTGCCGCCCGATGAGGCTATACGTGCCGATTGTGGCACGCGTGCCATAGGTTCGCCATCACTGTTATGTAATGTTCAGATGGCGAGTGGTTGAGGGCGAGTGGTTGAGGGCGAGTGGTTGAGGACGAGTGGTTGAGGGCGAGTGGTTGAGGGCGAGTGGTTGAGGACGAGTGGTTGAGGGCGAGTGGTTGAGGGCGAGTGGTTGAGGGCGAGTGGTTGAGGGCGAGTGGTTGAGGGCAAGTGAATGTTAAAATACATAAATAATTATATTTAAAAAAATAACAACACACACACACACAGCAAAGAAACCAAACAAGCCTTATAAATTTTTAGTTTTATCGCGACTAAAAATTTAAGTTAGGGGCCATCCATAAATGACGTCGCACACCTAAAAAGGGAGGGGCGGGAGGGTGGTCACACATTTGTGATGATGCGTGACGAGGGGGGGGGGTTGTTTAACAACTGTGACGTCACATCAAACCGCGCAACTTTAAGTAAAAGTTTCACATTTGTTATTTCAATTTCAATAAAAGTCCATTTATTTAATGACGTTTTAGATGGCTTCACGCGTGGTGAGATATAGACATGACGTTTTAGATGGCTTCACGCGTGGTGAGATATAGACACGAACATGCAGCATCTTTTTTTTACTTGGTTATACTAGAGATGATTATTCGATTATTTTAGTTTAACTGTGACTGTAGTGAAGATAGTATGTCGACAGAAGCCAAAGCGAACAGGCCGATCAAGAATGAATAGGACGGATGAGGCTGAGGGAGACCTACAGCTGAGAAAATACCTAAAGGACGGATGAGGCTGAGGGAGACCTACAGCTGAGACAATACCTAAAGGACGGATGAGGCTGAGGGAGACCTACAGCTGAGACAATACCTAAAGGGGGGATGAGGCTGAGGGAGACCTACAGCTGAGACAATACCTAAAGGGGGGATGAGGCTGAGGGAGACCTACAGCTGAGACAATACCTAAAGGACGGATGAGGCTGAGGGAGACCTACAGCTGAGACAATACCTAAAGGACGGATGAGGCTGAGGGAGACCTACAGCTGAGACAATACCTAAAGGACGGATGAGGCTGAGGGAGACCTACAGCTGAGACAATACCTAAAGGACGGATGAGGCTGAGGGAGACCTACAGCTGAGACAATACCTAAAGGGTGGATGAGGCTGAGGGAGACCTACAGCTGAGACAATACCTAAAGGACGGATGAGGCTGAGGGAGACCTACAGCTGAGACAATACCTAAAGGACGGATGAGGCTGAGGGAGACCTACAGCTGAGACAATACCTAAAGGACGGATGAGGCTGAGGGAGACCTACAGCTGAGACAATACCTAAAGGGTGGATGAGGCTGAGGGAGACCTACAGCTGAGACAATACCTAAAGGGGGGATGAGGCTGAGGGAGACCTACAGCTGAGACAATACCTAAAGGGGGGATGAGGCTGAGGGAGACCTACAGCTGAGACAATACCTAAAGGACGGATGAGGCTGAGGGAGACCTACAGCTGAGACAATACCTAAAGGGGGGATGAGGCTGAGGGAGACCTACAGCTGAGACAATACCTAAAGGGTGGATGAGGCTGAGGGAGACATACAGCTGAGACAATACCTAAAGGACGGATGAGGCTGAGGGAGACCTACAGCTGAGACAATACCTAAAGGGTGGATGAGGCTGAGGGAGACCTACAGCTGAGACAATACCTAAAGGGTGGATGAGGCTGAGGGAGACCTACAGCTGAGACAATACCTAAAGGGTGGATGAGGCTGAGGGAGACCTACAGCTGAGACAATACCTAAAGGGTGGATGAGGCTGAGGGAGACCTACAGCTGAGACAATACCTAAAGGGTGGATGAGGCTGAGGGAGACCTACAGCTGAGACAATACCTAAAGGACGGATGAGGCTGAGGGAGACCTACAGCTGAGACAATACCTAAAGGACGGATGAGGCTGAGGGAGACCTACAGCTGAGACAATACCTAAAGGGTGGATGAGGCTGAGGGAGACCTACAGCTGAGACAATACCTAAAGGGTGGATGAGGCTGAGGGAGACCTACAGCTGAGACAATACCTAAAGGGTGGATGAGGCTGAGGGAGACCTACAGCTGAGACAATACCTAAAGGGTGGATGAGGCTGAGGGAGACCTACAGCTGAGACAATACCTAAAGGGTGGATGAGGCTGAGGGAGACCTACAGCTGAGACAATACCTAAAGGGTGGATGAGGCTGAGGGAGACCTACAGCTGAGACAATACCTAAAGGGTGGATGAGGCTGAGGGAGACCTACAGCTGAGACAATACCTAAAGGGTGGATGAGGCTGAGGGAGACCTACAGCTGAGACAATACCTAAAGGGTGGATGAGGCTGAGGGAGACCTACAGCTGAGACAATGACGTTCATGTTCGGCCTCAGGTGACAAGGAAGTTTTAATAAAGTTAAATAAAATGGAAGAAATATGTAACATAGCTGTAGACGAGAAAGGTATACATACACTCCTAAAAAAAACTTAATAAACGAAGCTACTGGCCCAGATGAATTGCCTGCAAGGTTATTAAAAGAACTAAGCAATGAACTGTCCCCAATCTTTGTAATTCTTTTTCAAGCCTCTCTAAATCAGGGTAAAGTGCCCCAAGATTGGAAATTAGCTAACTTAACTCCTCTCTTTAAGAAAGGTGATAAAACAGACCCTGGTATGCAAGAACAAAAACATACAAATTCTCGTTCTTCCCGCCCGGAATTTGGTCGTGGGTTGGGTTGCCTGAAGAAACCAGGAAAACCAACACTTTATCAACATTTAAAACTCTATTAAGAATGCAGGACTAGACACAAACTATAGATAAGCGTAGGACGCAATAATCTTCTGTACAGAAGGAGCTTCTGTAACAGATAAGATAAGAGGTTAGAGGCAGCTCACTGGCCTAAGTGATTGAGTGGAGCATTTACTCGAGTAAATACGGTAGGTCTCTACATATGCTGTAGTGTCGTCGACGTTCATTCTTGTCAAATTCATTATTAAATGCCTTATATTGACTTCACCGTCTTGTCTGTCTGTCGTGGTCCCGCGAAAAAACAAAAGTAAAAAATGACTCACTTCCCGTGATCCTTTCGAGCTGAAATTTAGCACATAGACCCTTGTCACCTAACAATGCATTCTCACAAAAATTCAGATCGATCGAATGTACTGTATTTAAATTAATGAATCTTTAGATAATCTCTAGGTATCTCTATGTAGCACCAGCATGTAAATGTTTATGCTAGTCTGTCGCGCGGTGCATATTATATTGAACAACCTTTTCAATATTTTCATGTCGCGCGGTGCGTATTATATTGAACATGCTTTTATAATATTTTCCCGATCAGTAAATGTTTATGCTAGTCTGTCACGCGGTGTGTATTATATTGAATATAATAAATACTTTTAGTTATGTCTCATATATAAGGGATTTATAGTAAAAAACTTTGTTTTTACGGGTTGTTTAATTTATTTTTTAAGTTTGCAATGGGACAAATCGAAGCTTAACATCACAAAACCTCCCTGGGTCGCAAAGAAGGGGCCGTCCATAAATGACGTCACGCGATTGTGGCTGATTTTTCACCCCCCCCCGTCACGCGTCGTCAAAAAAATTTAGACCCCCCCCCTTCCAATATAACGTCACAAAGGTTTACCCCCCCCCCTTAAAAGCTGTGTTTTCTATTTGAAAAAGAGCATGTTTCAAACCCCTTTCATTAAGTATGTATTTAGTGTAAGGTTGCACCCCAATATCGTAACACGCGTGAAGCCATGAAAAACGTCATAAAATAAATTGTAAGAAATCGAATATGTAAGTGGAACCTTTATATAAAGTTGCGAGTATTGATGTGACGTCACATTTCTCAAACACCCCCCTCCCCTCGTCAAAAATGTGTGGACCCCCCTCCGCCTTAGTTGCGTGACGTCACTTATGGATGGTCCCGAAGTCCGCCACGGGGACTGGGGGGTGGGCAAAATGTCTTGCTACGCCCTCTATGTCGGCTGTCCGCCATGTCTATGTGTGACAGGGCCCCAACCGCCCTTTATGTCCACTATCTCCATGTGTGACAGGGCCCCAACCGCCTAACCGGGTCGAAAGGTTAACTTTTTGTATTCAGGAATATGAATCAGTTTAGTTTGACGTAACGGTAACTCACCGCCAACGTTCCCTCTAACGGTATTTCACCGCCAATGTTCCCTCTAACGGTAACTCACCGCCAATGTTCCCTCTAACGGTAACTCACCGCCAACGTTCCCTCTAACGGTAACTCACGGCCAATGTTCCCTCTAACGGTAACTCACCGCCAATGTTCCCTCTAACGGTAACTCACCGCCAATGTTCCCTCTAACGGTAACTCACCGACAATGTTCCCTCTAACGGTAACTCACCACCAATGTTCCCTCTAACGGTAACTCACCGCCAATGTTCCCTCTAACGGTAACTCACCGCCAATGTTCCCTCTAACGGTAACTCACCGCCAATGTTCCCTCTAACGGTAACTCACCGCCAATGTTCCCTCTAACGGTAACTCACCGCCAATGTTCCCTCTAACGGTAACTCACCGCCAATGTTCCCTCTAACGGTAACTCACCGCCAATGTTCCCTCTAACGGTAACTCACCACCAATGTTCCCTCTAACGGTAACTCACGGTCAATGTTCCCTCTAACGGTAACTCACCGCCAATGTTCCCTCTAACGGTAACTCACCACCAATGTTCCCTCTAATGGTAACTCACCACCAATGTTCCCTCTAACGGTAACTCACCGTCAATGTTCCCTCTAACGGTAACTCACCGCCAATGTTCCCTCTAACGGTAACTCACCGCCAATGTTCCCTCTAACGGTAACTCACCGCCAATGTTCCCTCTAACGGTAACTCACCGCCAATGTTCCCTCTAACGGTAACTCACCGCCAATGTTCTCTCTAACGGTAACTCACCGCCAATGTTCCCTCTAACGGTAACTCACCGCCAATGTTCCCTCTAACGGTAACTCACCGCCAATGTTCCCTCTAACGGTAACTCACAGCCAATGTTCCCTCTAACGGTAACTCACCGCCAATGTTCCCTCTAACGGTAACTCACCGCCAATGTTCCCTCTAACGGTAACTCACCGCCAATGTTCCCTCTAACGGTAACTCACCGCCAATGTTCCCTCTAACGGTAACTCACCGCCAATGTTCCCTCTAACGGTAACTCGCCGCCAATGTTCCCTCTAACGGTAACTCACCGCCAATGTTCCCTCTAACGGTAACTCACCGCCAATGTTCCCTCTAACGGTAACTCACCGCCAATGTTCCCTCTAACGGTAACTCACCGCCAATGTTCCCTCTAACTCTAAGGTTCGTTGGTCACTGTGAAAAGTAAAAAAAACAAAAAAAAACTCGTGTGCAAAGTTGCTCAGCAACCAATTTTTGTGCAATATTCTACAAAATTTGCTGTGCGGTAATTCTAAACAGCTGCGCGGCGTCGGTCAGATATCTGCGCGGTCGCGGAGCTTAAAGGGAACACTGACCACCGCATCATCTTATTTCGCAAGTCAATTCTTTCAATATGGTCACTAAAGGTTAGACGCCCTCGGAAGAATGTGTAACACCCCCCACCCCCCGGCACTCAATATGAATGATTCTAAGTATTGACAAAAGTATGTTTCAACGTACCCCGTTACACTAACTTTGATACACACAGCACCCTGAGCTAAAGCAAACATTGAGCATGGTGACATGGGTTATTTTTAATTGATGATATTGTTTTTTTAGATTGTACGTTAATTAGATTTAAATACAATTTACAAACACAAACGCATGTTTAAAAAAAAAGATACACATTTTCGCGAAATCCCGAACATATTTCTTAAAATGTTTAAATCGTTGAAGGATTTAAAGCAACGTAACACGTTAAGGGAAATAATGCATAACCCTTACTGTGCCTTATATTTCCAATTCAATCTCATGGTAGTTTTAACTATAACTGTGTCGCGGTCGACAATTTTACTCTGAGAAAATCTGTCAACCAGGAAGCACGCGCTTCACCAAACGAGGCGCTTGGTACTTAATATTAGTGCTAATTTTAAGCCCAGTGACTACCCTTATAACAGCGTTCTTCGCTACCGCACATCTTTCATTTTCGATTTTCATCTGCATTAAGTGAAAAGCAGTTGAAATCAGCTCTTAGTAGAGGAAAAAAACGGAGAAGCAAGACGAAGAAAATATGGATTATGTATTAATTAATATTAAAACCATGTGTCTTTAATTTGGATTTTATTCTTGCCAAGACGACTGATGGAAAGACAAAATAGTCTAAATAGTGTTTTCTAAACATTTATGACGACAAAATAGTGTTTTCTAAACATTTGTGACCCTGTTAACCGTTACCAGTATCATCGAGTGAATTAAGTGTTTAAAAAAATCATTTAACTTCATAAAGTAAGTGCTTATTAAAACTATTAAAAGTTATTATCAGCATCATCATAACAATATTATGATCTTTTCTGTTATCTGTGCGTACACATTATTAGTTGACATAGACAACTTGTCATTCCCATTTATGGGTGAACTAGGAATCACGAAGCTGTGTTTACACTTGTTACTTTCGGTGCTGATTAGAAGAGTTTAAAAAAAACAACAACCATATAAACATAAAATACGACAAAACTTATCGATTTTGTTTGTTACGAATGAAAATTATACGAATCGAAACAGCCCGACAACGCAGAGCAGGTCTGAATTTCTTTCATCAAACTCTCTTTGTCCACGAGAAAACGGGGGCACACATTAAGAGAGCACGGGGACCCAGCTGATCGACTCATCGTTGCCTTCTTTGTGTGTCGCTCGGACCCTCATAGGACAAAGGAATGGTTAGAAAACTTCGATGAGACGGTACAAATATTATATTTCTTTTGGAATAATTAGTTCATCTGTGGTTGGAGCACGTTTTATAAGTTATCCGGATACACGTGGCTCTAGTTTTTGCAACAAATCCAAATTCATTCACCAAAATACGTACAATGAAATTTACGCATGTAGTGTAGTTTCTCATGAGTCATCGGCCTTTCTCGGCATTTTCCGTAGGCAAATCTAAAAGAACCAATCAGCTTACAATATTGACATCAAATCGTCCAATCAAAAGGCTCTAACAACACCTCGTGGTCTTTTCCAACATGGCGGGTGAGTCCACCTCACATCATTTACTTTGTTTCATAAAAATTTGAACTTTTTGCGCCAAAATCACCATATTTTCACTGTTTTTCAGATTTGGAATTTTATCAAGATGATCCGGACGAAAATTCAGAAGACGGTAAGGTTATTTTTATTCATTTCTATCAATTATTGCTAAAATTCAACGTCGTCTAAGAGAAAGAAAATGTGCTCTCTATGTATGAACCGTTAAGAACAACGATCGTTTTGCCCTTTCGCGCCGTCCATGTTTTCCCCCCAGTAATTAACTATCAATGCATCGATATTTCAGACTTCATCCATTCGAGGCGTTTATTTTGTATCCATTTATGGAAAATAATCTGGTGTATAATTAAACGTAGCGCCTTGGTATTATTTTCTCTAGAGTCTATGTGTTGAAATAGGACCGAATCTCCATTTCATGATGGGGCGAGGTCATGTGACCAATCCTCCGCGACCTTTTCAACTTGGCCCGCTTTTCTTTTTCCCGCCACTGCTCCTGTTTTGAAAAAGATCAGTGTACATCCAGTTGTGTGTGGTGCTTAACACATTTTTTTTTGTCCAGACAGCAATATAAATAGTATGTTTTAAAATTCGTGTTTGTGTTTTATTTAAATAAAAATGAAGCTATTACATTTGCGCCGTTTTCTCTGAATAATGTTGATAGGTTAATGAAATCGATCGCCTTGTGAGTTGTGCTACTACACAGTGACCCCGCTAGCGTAGACGGAGCTGAACCGGCAGAAAGCACGCTTTCTTTCTTTACTGTTAACATTTCTAATTTTAATTAAAATATTTCATCGTATGACTTTAATTAAATTTGTGTACAGATAAATTAATTTGAAAAAGGAATAGATTGATGATAATGATTAGGCCTAATTAATAAAATATTAAAAAGTACAGTTTTAAATAAGAATCTGAAAATAAAAATTAAGGACAGCCCATTATCATTAAAAAAATACTCTTAAGTTTTAGACTGCTTTTATATTAAAAGATTTAATTATAATTTTTTTTCATGCAATGGAAATAGTATCCTTAATGAATAATCACATTTGAGAATATTTAAAAGCGAAAGCAATATTTCATAATCATAACTCCTTAACTGATTATCTTTTTTAATTAAAGAGCTTGTGCTAGACTAGATATTGTACATTTTAGTTGGCCGTATATCACACCTTTTTTGTTATTTAAAGTTTTCACTTATATCACCTGGCTGTTCTCTCAATTCAGTACCCTTTTAAAAATATACAAAATAAATGTGTAATATTTATTTTATAGACTATAGCTTTGACAATGGATTGGGAGATGTTGAGGACCTTACTCCCCTTCAGAGACTGGAAAAATACCTTGATAGTGACAACATTTTTAACAGGCAAGTTTTTTTCATTTAAGACTCCCTATGTGTTAATAACATTTTTTTATGTTGGTGCTATTTTCTTTTTAAAAGGGCTTATTTTTAAAAAATGCGCCTTGTGTTTTGACTTTCATCAGACAAATGCTGGCTCGAGGCCTTCTTGATACCCTTAGAGCAGTGTGTGAATCTGAGGATAATTGCAATGCAGTTTTGGATGCTATGGCTCGACTTTCCGAAGATCCAGGTATACCTTACCTTTATGTCATATAAATCATTTTGTAAGTTGTTGGTATAAAAAAAATTGATTGATCTTGAGAAAATTCTTTAATTAATCTTTAAAAAATTATCCAACAGAACCATCGGTTAGATCAGAGTTGATGGAACAAGTCCCTCACATTGCAGTTTATTGTCAAGACAATCACCATGTTTTTGAGAATGCTGTACCTCGTTACATTCTTCCCATGGTGGTTCGCTACCTAAATGATTCCAATGGTCAGGTAAGTTAAACATAGGTTTGTTAAAAAATCTAAATATTGTTTTTAAAAGATATTTATAAACGTAGTGTTAACTTGCACGGTATCATACCGTGTAAGTTATTTTTTTTCTAACTTGCACGGTATCATACCGTGTAAGTTATTTTTTTCCTAAGTTACACGGTATTTGCACATGCGCAGAGACGGTTTTGTAGTCACTTATTTATAACTTTTTAAAATTTTCAAATGTACCGAACTTCCGTGGTCTCATGATTGAGAGTTGGACTGTAGAACGGAATGTTGAAGAACAGGCATGGATTCGATTTTCGGTTGAGACTAATATTTTTTTAAATTTTTTTTTACAATTCTTAAATTCTTATAATTACGATTAAATTAGATCTTTTACTTTTAGGGTCAGGGTTAGAATTAGTTGTCTATTTTTTAAACTAAAATAAAAAAAACAAATTTATGGAAATCAATTTAAATTTTTTATTATAATTAATTACTATTAAATTAGATCTTTTAGTTTTAGGGTCAAGGTAAGGGCTAGGGTTATTTGTCTATTTTTTACATTAAAATAGAAAAACAAATAAATTGAAATCAATTAAATATTCTTATTATAATTACGATTAAATTAGATCTTTTAGTTTTAGGGTCAAGGTTAGGGCTAGGGTTAGTTGTCTATTTTTTACATTAAAATAGAAAAACAAATACAGTAATACAGACAGGGACTAAGACTAAAACTAATTATATCAATTTAACATTCTTATAATTACAATTATATTGTAATTATTAGTTTTAGGGTCAGGGTTAGGTTTAGTTGTCTATTTTTTACATTAAAACATTACCGTACCGTGCAAGTTATTTTTTTACTAACTTACACGGTATCATACCGTGCAAGTTATTTTTTTACTAACTTACACGGTATCATACCGTGCAAGTTAACGGCACCATTTATAAATAATATAATATAAATATTACATAAATTTAAAAAAACCTCTTTCTATCATGGTTATTCCCTAGGTTCGCAAAACAAGTCAAGCTGCTCTTCTTGTATTGTTGGAACAAGAACTTGTCGAGAAGTCTGACATTGAGCAGCAGGTTGTTCATGTTATCCTAGATTTAGCATCTCCTGAAAATTTAGATGATTATCGCTCAGAGGCAGCTGCTGTAAGTTTTTTTCTGTTAGTCTTTTACGCAAGAATGTGGATGAGTGAATATTCATTTTTCATAATGGATGTCTACCTGATTTTTTAAAAATGATTTAAAATGTAATTTTGTTTCCTCTTTGCTGCTGAGAAAGTCTTCTTTTCTTTTTTGATGTGAAAGACATGGGTAGTGAGATGGTTTATACGAGGCACCTTACTACTCTGTCTTTTGCATTAATGAGAAAAATTTCAACTGGGTGCATCAGAGATAAATTCTTAAAGTTAATTGTAGTGCATATGTCAAGCCAACATCATCAATGCTGGATGTTATAGTAAATCTAATTGAGCCTATCACAGCCAGCTTTGATGAGCGTTGTTCTGACTAAACGTTGTAGTCTTGTGGGTGAAATTGTTCTATTGGCATGTTGCTGTTCAATCATTTTTTTTGTTGTGTTGGAAAGCATTATTTTAAAATTAGTTTTCTTTATTTATTAAAGTTTTAAATCCCATTAAATCTTTGAAATGTGTTCACTTTTTTCATATTACAAAAATGAATACTGCTCTGACCAGGTGGTTGGGATGTGTCACAAAACATATCACAGCCTGCTTGGATCAGTACAGTGTCATTTGTAAATCATCACGACGTGTTAAGTTGTTCCTGATTATAGATATCACCTTTGTGGCACGTCAGAGTGACTGTGATTTGTTGTTTTTCGTCATATCACAGCCAGCTTTGATGAGCTTCAAAACTGATAAAAAGCGGCAATTGAGTGGAGAAATAGAAATAATTTCATTTTTAATCATTAATTGAATCTTGTGCTGTTTTTTCAGACTGCTAGTTTCTGAGGCATCATAGTGATTGTGATGTGTTGGTAGATTATTCATATCACAGTCAGCTTTGATGAGCTTAGGATTTAAGCATTAACTTCTAGTTCATTTGTCTTGTGCTGTATATTGTTTGTTAAACAAGTTGAGCCAGTGTGGTGAGTGTCAAGTTAAATGCAGAGCCTGAATTGACAAGGTCAAGACCAGGCTACCCTGACGTCAAGGCGGTTGTGATGTGGTAATTCTAACACATATCACAGCCAGCTTTGATGACAGGGATACCTCTAAGCTGCAGATTTCAAACGATTGATTTTAATCTATTTCAAGATTTGTTCTGTTACATTTGTCAATGGAATGATTGCTTAATATATTGGTACATATATTCAAAATAACTTACATTTGATATTTAGATAAAAATTATATTTTTTTAAAAAAAGAAGTTTTTTCTCTAAATTTTAACAGTTGAAGTGAATTATGTGTTTCCACCCCCCAAACCATTAAAAGAAATCCTGTTCTTAAATTTTTATCGACTTGTTTATTTTTTAAAGTAAAATTCCTGCTTTTATTTCATGTTATTCAAATATTACATCAAGCAAGTGTATGGAAGAAATGTTGATGCATGTTGTCACACTCCCTTTTAATTACTGCTTTCCAGCTTATGAGTAAGATGGCTCCACTTTTAGGAAAGGATATTACAGAGCGCCTTTTTCTTCCAAGATTTAGTGAAATGTGTAATGATCCTTTATTTCATGTCAGAAAGGTAATAAACGAAAAATGAGGTATTTAATACAGTTATGCTTTTACAAATTACACTGCATGGAAAATTTTAGTCCAACTCTTATGCTTGCACTTAAATCATTCGCTACTAATGCGACATACCCCCCTCGCTACTAATGCGCCCAAATGTGACATGGCGTCTAGCAACGCGCATAAAAAAATGATCCCGCGAGAAGCATTGTTACCGTGCGAATAGCTCTCGGCTTTTAAAAAAGTAGAAACATAGCTGATTTCGTTAAAAAAAACCGGATGTTTATGTTATTTACGGTTCAAAAGCTGTGTGGCTTAGAAGTCGGACACTATTTGGTGAAATTTGATAGTGTGGTTTCTGAATATTCTTATACAATGGCCTTTCATTATCTTTACTCTTTAATTGCTGCTTCAACGTTTAATTATGCAGCAGTTAATAATTTAAACAATGAGGAATCAGATGTTGAAGTTAGTGATACTGATAATAGGCCTAATTAACTCTTAACTCTAATCAGAGTGACGCTAACGAGAGTTATGAAATGAAGGAGATACTGTCACTAGTGTCACTGAATCTTGATCAGACAATTTGATTAGTGTTACAGACAATTTAATGAAATTACAGGGGAAATCATTTTCTCCCTATTGACAGCAGTCTCATAGACTACTTCAAGCTTTTCATGAACTCTGCCATGATTGAGTTGTTAATTGCTGAAACAAACATTTACGCTGAACCGCAGCAAACAGCCAAGGGTAAGAAGGACGCCCTGTGGAAGGAGGTTACTAATGAGGACATATATTAATTCCTCTACATTGACATCATGATTAGCCTCAAGTAACCAATTACAAAATTGTATTGGTCAGTGGATTAGATGTTTCTCAAAGTTTCATGAGACAATAAATTGACAAAAAGGTGACAAACAACGGAGGTCGCATCCCAAAACAGCGATGTAAATTTTCAAAAAACACTTTTCAAGATTTATTTCAAATATATTTGTGAATTAAAGTGCATCAACCTATACCTTTTTGTAAAGCTCATTCAATTTTCTGTTTTTTTGGTGTGTTTTGTTATTTTAAAATTTCATTTAGGTGTTTAAAAATATTTTTATTTAACATGGGGGTGCATGTTTTTGAGAGTAATCTCCCTTTGCTTAGTATTTCAGGGGGTGTTTTGGTTATTGCGCTTAGTAGCGAATGAGTTAATCATTCAGCCACATTATTTTCTAGCTTATATATACCTATGAAAATGTTGATCGTCATAATTTTTAATATTATTAAAATATTTACAGGTTTGTGCAGCAAACTTTGGTGAAGTAGCAAGTGTAGTTGGGGTTAAAAACTGTGAAGATGTTTTGGTGAGTTGAATATTTGCCTAACATTAAGGTACCTTGTGTTTTATACTATTATTTTGCATATTATGAACTTATTTTGTGGAAAGATTATGTATAGTATAAGAGGTGAGATGCTGCAAACTCATCTATAACTTTTCTTTTTGAGAAATTCTTATCATCAACTGGGCTATTAGTTTTACACTAGTTCAAGAAAATTTGCTGATGCACTAATAATTTTAAAGATATTGAATACTTTGCTTTTAAGAATGGCTGGCTATTGGTGCATAAATGGCTATGCTGTCTAAATTAGTTCATTTAGCTTGTGCACTGAAGTTCAATCTTAACAAAACTCAAATGGTGGTTAAAAAAAATATTATAAATTTGAAAGGATAATGATTATTGTTCTTAATGAAATTTGATATCCTATTTTAGTATTTACAGCAAATTTTTGCATATATATGAACATTTTTAATTTTCCCAGCTCTAGTAAATACTGACGTGTGATGTGAATAGATTAGTGTTTCTATGTAAATTTGGTGGGAATAAAATCAGGGGGTCACTTAATCTGAGGCTCATCATAAGTTATGGGCTACTGATAAATTACCCCAGTCTCTTAAAAATATCCATGCATTTTCAATTTGTCTGGCAATTGTTCTCAGCAGCACTATTACCACATATTCAGGTTTTTTTGCGCCCCACCCCAAATAATAATAATAAAAAATACATTTAAATAGATTTGTCATTAAATTGCATTTTACATTACATTTAGACATAAGTTAACGGTTAACATCATCTTCTTTAAATTAACTATATTCCCATATGATAAAGCAATGGCATTTGCATAAATCCTCCACAAATGATTAAAGCACACATTTTAAGTAGTTTTCCCCTTGTTTTTTAAAATATTTTCATTCAAAAATAGTTTTGAGGGTGGATAATTCAATGTATTTTAAATAATTAATTAGTTAAGTAAGGTCAAAATCTTACTTGTTTCTTTTATATAAATGTTTCTCAACTCTCCATTATTAAATAGTGAACATGACTAGAATTACCGTATGTACTCATTCTATAGCCTGTTCGTTCATAAGCCGACGCCCCTTCTTTTGGAAGATAATAGTATTAAAAGTGTGTAACCCGCTTGTAAGCCGACCCCCCAAAAAAATAATAGGACAGCGTAAACAAAATTTTTTTTGGTACATTTTTTTAAAAACTACAAGCTAAAGCGGTCATTATGATTGTTTACTTTGTACTATCTTTGTCTTGGTGCTCTTTGTTAGGCCAGAGTAACCAGTATTTAAAAAATTTTTCCTTCGGAAAACTGGCGAAAGCGCGTGCATAAAAATTCGTTGTGTTGAAAAGAAAATTTGTAGAACAATTTATTTAAACATTCACGAGAATAAATAAAATTGTTAAATAAGGAAAGTGCAGATGTTTAATAATATTTTATAGCTTCTGGCAGAGCAGTTGAATCTTGTAGATTTTGTCCAAAAAAGGTTGGCTTTAGAGCGGGTATATACGGTACTTATAAAATTGAATTGAATCTTCTATATTGATAAGAAAGTATCTTTGCACTCAAGTATAGTCAATAGAATTGATGAAAGTGTGACTATCAATAATTTTAAATTTTTTACATGATTTTGGAATAATTTTTTTAATCTATATCTTAATTTGAAATATGTGATGATCCTTTATTTAATGTCAGGAATATTTTGAATTGTTCTGACACATTAAATTATTTACAGAATATCTTATATTCATTTGTAACCATTTTTTATATAGAAAATGGTAGGCTTAACTAAAAACCCAGGATATGATAATATAAGTATTGTGGTTTATTTACATTACCAATATTTTCAAATAACTACATATGAAAGAAAAATTGCATGGGTGTTAGGTTCCTTTATTATCAAAGGTTCCTATATTATCAAATATAAAAGGAACATACTTTTACATGACAAACATAATAAAGAAAAATTATGTTGCATTTAAAGCAATTGCTTTGTCAATTTTATGATTGAGCTGAGTATGGTGATAATCACACATATTATCAAATAAAATGACAATTTTTTTATAACGGGTTTTTAAAAAAATAAATTTTTAGACAATTTACTATTAAGGTATCTTAATAAAAGATTTATTCTGAAAGCTCACAAATAGATGAAAAAACTGATTGGCTGAAAATAATAAGAAAAGAAATAATTAATCTTAGAGCTTTTGGGATGCTTAATTAATGATGACCTTAATAGCTAAGATTATCTCTTGGTTCATAACCATTTTCATTGAATAACTTTAAATAATTTCATCTCCTTAGCTTCCAAAGTTTTACCTGCTCTGTGAAGATGGAGTTTGGGGTGTGAGAAAGGCATGTGCAGAATGTTTCATGACAGTGTCATGTGCATGTTCTTTGGAGACCCGAAAAAACGAATTAGCTAATTTATTTGTAAATTTGCTCTGTGATCAGTCAAGATGGGTAAGTCTTCCCATAATTAACCTTGTCAAGTTTTTGTTTGATGGAAACTATTTTTATAAAGTAACTTAAGCAAATTAATTTTTGGGTGTAAGTTTTTAAAACATATTAATATATATTTTAAGGTTCGGATGTCAGCTTTTCAGCAACTTGGGCCTTTTATCTCCACATTTGCAGACACAGACAGTAAAGGGGTAGTGATCAATGATGATGGCAGTCTTAGCTTTAAAAATGCTGATAGGTGAAATCACTTAAAAACCCTAAATTGCTTTATGAGCATAAATTTTTATTTTGAATTTCTTTAAATTATATCTATTTTATAAATAAAAAAAAAGAGATTAAACATTTTTCCTCTGCACCGTGAATTAAGGCGTTAAAATTTATTTTTTAAGCTGTTGCATTTACACACCTTTTTTTAAAATTACCTTTCAGCTTTGATGATCTTGTTGTTGGGTCTATAGCTGAGAAGGGAAATGGAGACTCCAACCTGTCTGGAATCTTACAGCTGACATCTTTAGATTCAGTTCACAACGACCCACTTTTAGATGCAGTTACAGACCAATTTTATTTAACATCTAGTGATATTAGCAACAACAGCAGAATGCAAGATGAGGCAATGCTTGTGGATAATTGTGATGTAAATGGGGTTGTTGAAGATGAAATTTTGTTGGGAAAGGGAAAACTAATGTTTAATTTAGAAGAAAAGTCTGTTGAGGAAATACGGGCAGAATCAATAGAAAAGAGTTTATCAAAGTGTGAAGCATGCAGCCAAATGAATGTGACCGCTGCTCATCATTCTCATTGTGATATTAGCAATAGCAGTAATAACATCAACATTCTACTAGCCCTTGAATCGGACATACTTAAATCCCGTTTACAATCAAGCATTTCAGATAATAATCTGAAACAGGATTCTGGTGAAAATGTTGAAATCAAATGTGATAGTATTCACGATGCAGGTAGTGGAGATTCAAAAGGAGGGGAAGGAACATTTAATGTGCCTTATTTGGATAATCAGAGAGGTGACCAGGTAGATTCTGATGGTGTTTTTATGGAAAATTCAAAGGAGAAATGTGCCATGATAACTAAGCTTGAACCTATGGATGATGTCACTACCAGCAGAGTCCATGTTCATTTAGATAACAACTTCAACACTTTCCAGTACTGGCGATCACCACTCCCTGAAGTTAATATAGATTTTGACATAATAAATGGACAGCCAACTAACATTCATGTTGTTGCTAAAGTAAAAGATGAAGATGCAAAAAAGGTTTATGCTTCAGAAATGAATGTCAGTATATCTGGTTCTTTAAATTCCAGGACAGATTCATTAATTAATTCTTTATCAAGCTTGTCATTAATAAACAGTATGACTCAGTCTATTTCAAACTCATCATATGTGACTTCTGAAGTTGAAAAGTCTGGTGTTCGGATTCATACTGCAAGTGTTAGCACTGTAAGTGATGTTGCTGATGAAACTGTGTCACATATAGGTAGCACTCATGTTTTGGGCCATCACTTGGGGGAGCAGCATTTAGCAATTGTGAATGGCGTAGTTCAAGGTAGAGTTGTCTTTCATTCTCTATAATTAAAGTAATCTAAATAAATATCTAAATTGCAAATTTTTTCATTATTTCAACATGTTGAGATTCATATAATATAACAGCAGTACAAATACAAGGAAGATTCATTGAAAAATCTTAATTATATACGAACAGTTATATTCAAACTAATTTCTTACCTCGCAGGTCATTATTAGTAGGTCAACTTTTACATAGTTTAGTAAATAATAATTAATAAAAGAGTTGTTTTACTATGTATTACTGGGTTGTGGAAGTTATATTTTTTATTGATAATTCTTAAATACACACCTGGTAAGGTATTAATACATGTATTAACATCACACACCCTTAAAAAACCTCTTTTTTTTAAAACTAAAAGATTTAAGTACCAGCAGCATCAGCTTCATGGACGACATGCAGTCCTTGATGGACTTTGGATTGGATGATGCATCACTTGCTCAACAACAGGTATTTTTTAGTGGTTCAAGATTAATGTAACAATTTTATTTTCTAGGAACAGGCAAGTTAATGAAATTTCTTCATAAAGTTTTAAAAAATATATATAAATTAAATTTGTATGCTACATTGGCCATGTTAAAATGTAGTTAGTGTCCAAGATGAGAACTTTGGGAGTTTTTAGTTTAATCATAAAAGATATCATTGCCTATCTCTTCATAAAAAGAATTATGGCAACGCTGTTGTTAAGAGAAAAACTTGAAGAAAAAAAACAAAAAATTACGCAAACATGTTCATTTTTATTTTTATGTATTGGTGTACATTTCAAGCACATGTAAATATATTGCTGCCATATTGATTTGGTTTGTTTATCTCAATCATGCTTTTTTTTTAGGCTGCCTCCTAGCCTGTTTACTGTATTGTCACAATTACCTAGTTTTAATTTTTTTGTTGAAAATTTTCTTTTATGATTTGAGAACTAAAACTAAGTAATTAAAAACGTTTTTTAAATGTAGATATTTTTGAAGAAAAATGTAGTTATAAATTAATTTATACAAACTTAAATTGTTTTTCAGAGTATTGTTCCCCAATTGCTTTTAGAAAATTATCTGGGTATGGTAGATCCCTCTCGTGCACAAACAGTGGATGGAGAGATCACAAAACATTGTGCCTATAATTTACCTGCTGTTGCATACACACTTGGCCGGCAAAATTGGCATTGTATAAAGAACTTGTATGAAAGATTGGCTCAGGATATGCAGGTAATTGGAGTGTCTCTGAATGTTAAATTGGATATGCAAGCAGGTTAGATTGGTTACTATTGATCTCTCCCTGGATTTTATTGTTTACTTGATACGATGGTCGAGTAGCAGCGTGCTCGACTGGCGTACCGATGGTCACGGGTTCGAATCCATGGGAAGCCAAGGATTTGTTCCCAGGGCCTAGGGCGTCCCCGAGTCCACCCAGCCTCGAGTGGGTGCCTAACGCTAGTTAGAGAAATAAAAAGGCGGCTGGGTAATGCGTGGAACCCTTATAGCCGTGACCTGTGAACCCTGCATCACCTGCCAAAATCAACTGCTGCCTTGCAGATGGTCTTGGCTGACCAAAGGCTATGGAAGCACATCCAGAAAAAACAGCAGGCTGAAGTCTGAGACCACAGGCCAATTGGCGCAAAACTCGTCGGCACACAAAACTCAAAATTGAGAACGAAGAAGAGTTTACTTGATGGTTTCAAAACTATTTTATTTATCTTTTGAAAGTAACCAGTTTATTTTAATTTTATTAATATTTTGATTGTCATTTTTATATATTATGTATTCTGTATATGAGTTAATCCGTACTTGTTCACGTTTAAGTTTGGACTTTGTTATAGATGTGTCCTACATGCTATTAAACATAGGATTAACAAGAAAAGTTTGCTGAAAATGCTGCCAATTATTCTTTAAAAAAAACAATATAAGAATAATATGTGATATAGCAATGTTTTATTTTTAACACTACTATAGAAATCTTCTAAAAGTTATAAATATGTTAACATAAATAGACTTCATTGATTTGTGACAGCCATTACTCCTTAGTTAATTTTAACATTTCAGTGGAAGGTTCGTCGCACATTGGCTTTCTCTATGCATGAACTTGCTATGATTGTTGGAGATGAAATTACTCATACAGATTTAGTACCAGTTTTTGATGGTTTTCTGAAAGATTTAGATGAAGTGCGCATTGGAGTGTTAAAGCATCTTGCAGATATTTTTCGGGTAAGCAGTACAATGTTGATCAGAACCTATAACCAGGGTGTTCAAACTTTTTACGCAGAAGGCTGTATTCCATGAAGTAATAATATTTGGAGGATGAATTATGATAACAAACAAAGACATAAGTTGAGCTACATACAAGCTTTTTATTATATGACTGTTTTTTTGTTTGTTATTTATGAGTACTAATTTGTGAGGAAGAATGCGGCAATTTTCTAGATGTTATAAAAATCTTATTCCATCATCAGAAATGACTTAATTTGATAATTAAATGACCAAATTATAAAATAGAGATGTTTTTAACTGCATACCTTTATTTCATTTCCAAGTTGACAAATATAATTAAAATGGTTTTACATCGAATTTTTTTCTAATTAAAACAGCTCATAATATTTGATGACATCATTCTTAAATTTATCACTCCTAATTATTTATATTTTATAATTAAGGGGTCTACCGATATCCAGTTTTGCCGATATTTTTTTCCCGAAACGAAGTTTCCGATGTGTTTACAAGTTCCAGATCATGACCTACATAGGACTCATAACAAAACGAACCGTCCTTTATAAAAATGTACAAGCAAAATTGGGAACTCCTTTTGAAACCTCAACCTTGACTCAAAATTATTAATTCTAACCAATAGTTTAATGGCTTTTGCACACGGCCACCTTTTATGAATGAAACAATGAGAACAAAGTAATATTAATAGAGTGAATATTAGGTTGAAGGATGAAGGGTTGCCAATGACAAGTCTGCACACAGTACATACGTATTCCATACGAAACGAAATGTGATTCGCGTGCATCTTTGCTATTAGAGCAATTACGTGAACATAATGTTTACATATATATTTACACAGTATTTCTGAGTATACAAAAATCGGCCGATACCTAAACAATATCAAAGCACATGGCGCACTGTATCGTGGCTGCACATACTAATACTAGGACTCTTTTGACTATTTCAATACCGGTATCGGGGTCGATGTATTAATTTGGCGAGATATTGTAAATCTAAATGATAGTTTTTTGTTTCTTTTGGGGGGGGGGTCAAAATGTCACTTATTATGAAATATCGGTGACGTCAATATTGGGACCTTTACATGCTACCGATGCGGATAGCCAGATATTGGTGCCGATATATCGGCTAAGGTTGTTAATGGTTAGCCGGTCCTCATATCAGACGTCATTTATTCAGGATCGGTTAACCGCAAATTTACTGTTAAGATTCAGGGCAGCATACGATACTAACGAGAGCGACGGTGACATCAAATAGCTTTCTCCATATTCCGGTATATAAATAATATACACGTCATCACTATTAGTTTAGTTCGCCTACGGCTGAAGGTTTTTTAAAAATAATTTGCTTAGTAGTCGAGGAACTGTACGAAAGCTACAAACAGTGCGCGTTTAATGTCAACAACAGTCAAGGCCGCGACTGTTTCTATTTAAATTAATTATAGTCGGTTTCTTATAAAGAGAAAGAAAGCTATAAAACCATATGACCCCGTGACCTAACTGCATTCTCTGGTCACCGGTTTATAGTCTGTTTCCTGCATCCAAATAATTGATCAGCGCGAGCCGCTTAGTGAAGTATCTACGAGAGCCATTTGATAGACGTAGCAAAGATACCGGGCGATTAATCGGTTCTCAAATTCGGTCATTTAGTGACAAATTTCCTGCAAAGGCATTTGACGTAAGCATACCACATTAATATCAAAACTGATATTTTCTTTTAAAAAATGTAATTCTTATATGCTTAAAAAATGTAATTCTTATGCGTTGGGAGTACCGCGAGAGTAGCCGTGTTAACGTCGTGTGCGCCGCAAAATTCAATAATTCTGGTGAGTTGACAATTGAAAAATATTATGGTATTTAAATAAATTCCATTTTATCATCACTGTTTACTCCGTAAGCTTTATAATTTTATTATTATTAATTTTAATTCACGAGTTGACCGCATCAGAGTTCACCGGCATCACGCACATAACACAGGAGAGTCACACGACGTCCCAACGGACGAGGCGAGGCGTGGGTTATTTTAAACTTATGAAAAATACCTCGCTAACTTTAAAGATCTGTTTAACTGGTCCTCTTATTTAGAACGGTTAATCACGAGTCTTAACATTTTTTTAAAAAAAATTGACTCTTAACCATCACTGTTTACTTAATTCTTTTTGAATTTTAAAAAATATTTAAAATTTTTTAAAAAAATTCGCTGAATTGAGGGCGTCGCGAAAAAGAGCTGAACGCCAGCGGGGAAATCGGCTCTGATGCCACCATCGGACGACGCGAGGCGAAAAATCATTGACTCGTTGGTTCTCGAAACATAAGGCATATAAGGACTTGCGGTTAAACGGTCTTTTTTGAACGGCTAACCGGTCCTCAAAAACGATCGGTTTTAACAACCTTAATATTGGCCAGTCGATATATCGGTAGACCCCTAGATAATATCCATTATTCAATAATTATTTAAGATGACGCCGCTGGCCAGTTAATTTAAAACAATGTATAAGGATTTATCACAGTCCAAAAACAGTACAAATGATCTAGAAATAACTATTTGAAGCTCAAATTAAAAAATGATTGAAACCCCTTTTAGTCATTCCATATTGGTGCCTAATTAATCATATATCTTTTTCAGTTGCTTAGGCCAGAAGTTCGACTTCAGTATCTCGCAAGAACTCATGAGTTTATGAAGACTGACAATCAACGAAATTGGAGATTTAGAGAGGAGCTTGCAGAGTGAGAAAATTATTAGCTGCCTTGTTATTTTTAAAGCCCTTATATTAACTTCACCGCCGCCTCATCCGTCGTCCCTCGACCGTGACGCCCGTCTGCCCACGACGCCCGTAAAGTCGAAAATGACCCACTTCCAGTGAAGCCATCGAGCTGAAATTTGGCACACGGCTCCGTCTCACCTAACAATGCATCATATCAAAAATTCAGATCGATCGAACGTACCGTAATTAAATTAATGCATTTTTAGTTTACCTATATAAATCACTATTTAGAAAAACAAAAGTCGAAAATGACCCACTTCCCGTGAAGCTATCGAGCTGAAATTTGGCACACGGACCCGTCTCACCTAACAATGCATCGTATCAAAATTTCAGATCGATCGAACGTACCGTAATTAAATTAATGCATTTTTAGTTTATCTATACTATATAAATCACTATTTAGAATGCTTAGTCGTCTGCTAGAGTTTTGACCTAGTTTTAAAGCCAAGGGAGATAATTTGGTTTCAGTCTGTAAATGTTTGTCACTTTTGAACATAATCAATACTTTTAGTTATGTCTCATATATAAGGGATTTATAGTCAAAAACTTTGTTTTTACGGGGTTGTTTTATTTAGAGGACTTTGGCTGTCATACACAATACCATTTAAATATATTTTGAACTGTCAGTTATTAACTCGTATTACCTGTTGCTCAATCTTTTTTTTTCTACAGTCAACTAGTACAAGTGTGTGATCTTTTCCATTGTATAGACATTGTGAATAATATAGTTCCACTGGCTATGGTGATGCTGACAGACAAGGTAGCACAAGTCAGATTAGTGGCTCTTCGATTGGTATGTCTAATAGTTAATCATCAATTCATTTTTATTTGATTTTATCATGAAAATCATGAAACAAATCTTGATCACATTAAACACAATCAGAGGTAAGGTAGTTAACTGGTCCTCGGATTAGGACCAGTCTTGTTTAATCAGGACCGGTTAACCGCAACATCAATTAACCCTTGTTAGCTTATTACCCGGAGTTTCTTTTTTGTTGTTTTACGGTTAAGAAGCAGGGCAACGTACGAGACTAACGCGAGCGGCGGTGACATCAAATCGCCTTCTTCATATTCCGGTATATAAATAATATACACGTCATCGCTATTGGTTTAGTTCGCCTACGGCTAAGGAATGATTTTAAAATTTTAAAATTCGCTTAGTGTTCGAGAGACTGTACGAGAGCTTACAGGCAGTCCGCGTTTGATATGAACAAAGGTCAGGGCAGCGACTGTTTAGGGTGAGTGTTAGTCAAACCCTATTGGAACAGGAAGGATGGGGGGATCGTCGTGTGCGCTGCAAAATTCAATAATTTTGGCTAGTTGATTGAAAATATGGTATTTTATAAAATTCCATTTTATCATCACTGTTCGCTACGACTCCGTAAGCTCAATAATTTATTATTAATCTTTTACTTCGCGAGTTGACCGGCAGCATACACAAGAGGTAAACACGATGTCACCAACGGAAGAGGCGAGGCGTGGGTTTTTTTAAAACTATGGTAAAAATACCTCGCTAACTTTAATGAACGGTTTAACCGGTCCTCTTTTTTAGAACGGTAAATAACGGGTACTCTAAAAAATAAAAATTGACTAAATCATCACTGTTTACTTAATTGAACGCTTCATTTTTAATAAAATTTGATGAATTGACGTCATCGTGAAAAAGAGCTGAACGCAAGCGGGCTTTGTTGTCACCATCAGACGATGCGAGGCATAAAATTTGTTACGTTCTCTCGTTGGTTCTCAAAGCATAAGGAAAATACGGAGCGGCGGTTAACCGGTTCTCAAAAACGACTTGTCTTGACAACCTTAATCAGAGGTAAAACAGTTTTGCACCTAAATTAACAGAGTATTTTCATATGTCATTTTGACTTGTTCTGTGAAATTAATTCAGATATAACCATACCACTACTTGTTATTTAGGGGTATAGCTCTTAACAAATTAGATTTACACCCTATTAATAGGATGGGTAAATATTTCTCTGCGCTAGGATGTATTTTAAGGTGTTCTTTGTCAGTTACAATATGTTGATGATTTAGTTCGCACTGCATTACGATAATCTTGTTTGTTTTATTTTATGAAAGAACTGATTTTGAAGCTTTTTATTTGGCTGTTCATGTGGTAGTGATTATTATGATAGTGGCACAAGCAATAGTAATAATTAGTTTCTGATTGTTGAAGTAGTAAAAAATGGTCACTAATGAAGTAACTAATAGTCTTTGTGTTATTTAAAATATAGGTCATCTAATGAAACAAAAGCCAAATTATAATTCAAACTGTTTGCATGTTTTTATGTAATTTCCCATACATAGATGTTCCTACTTAAAATTTCAAATACAAATACAGTGGGGCCCACTTAACTCGTGCCCTGGTTAACTCGCCAGCTCTATTAAGTCTGTTTTTTTTTGAACCGCAAAATTCTCTCTTTGTCTTTGCATTTTCTCATCGGTTAAATTCGATTATTTTAAGTCGCCGAACCCTAATACCTCGAGCACAAAAGAGGTTTAAATTTGCCACTTAGTATTATCTCGATCCCCATGACCAATCGTCAGCTTTTGAAAATGTTAGATGTGATTTTTTATAACCAAGTGTAGGCATAAAATTTCTGCCTCACCCGCTTGCTCACAGCGCTGTGTTACTAACTTAAATCGCCAGCTTTTGAAAATGTTCTTATCGATAGGGCTGAGCCGATCGGTTCGGCTACTCGGCATCGGCCGATTTTCGTATACTCGGAGATACTCGGCAATTGGCCGCGTAAGTGATGCCGAGTATTACGTAATTGCTCCAATAGCAAAGATGCACGCAGAATCGCACTGTCTAAAACATTTAGTTTCGGATGGAATAACAAAATGTACCGTGTGCAGACTTGCTGTCATTGGCAACCATTCATCCTTCAACCTCATTTTGACTCTATTACTACTGCTTTGTTCTCATTGTTTCCTTCATAAGAAGTGGCGTGTGCAAAATCCATTTAACTATTGGTTAGAATTAATTAAAATGTATCAAAGTTGAAGGTTCAAAAGGAGTTCCTAATTTATTTTTGTACACTTTTATAGAGAAGAGTTTGCTTTGTTATGAGTCATATATAGGTCATGATAAACAAATAAATGCAATGCCTTTGTGTAAAAAAAACCTCGAAAATCATGTGCATGTACATTCTCATTTATTAACGCTAGTGATGGGACGAAAAATCATAGGGTGCTTACTATAAACAAGGCTCCCCAGATTTTAAAATATATAATATAACAGACTACAGACAGTTTACCCACCCCACTCTCAATCTCCCACACTATTTTTGTCCATTGTTGTTGGTTAGTCCGAATTGCACTCAAGTTACAGAAGGAATTCCGAGTACATTGTAAGCTGAGGGGACGGACGGGGTGGGTTATGTATTTATGTAGCTTGTAAGGAAAGTCACCAGCAGACCCTGCGGGCGCACACGAGGTGTGTCGGGCAGGACTAGATGAATTCCTTATACATGTAGTAATGTACTAGGGAAAAAAACTGTGCTAATGCAATAAAGGGTTATGTTTAAACTTAAACGGTCCTTAAAAACTAACGGTCTTAACAACCTTAGGAAAGAGTGAAGAAATAGGGTCCCGATATTCCGATACGAGTCCGATTAATCGTCCCATCACTAATTAACGCACATCATGTATATAATTATAAAGAAATTTCAAGCGCATGTTAATATTTTGCAGCCATATTGGTTTTCGTTTAACTCGGTGATCGGTTATCTCAGCGCCATTTTTCATACCCGAGGCCATCGACTTAAGCGGGCCCCACTGTATTTATAAAAATATTATAGTAAAGACCTAGCTCTCAAAAGTCTTGAAAACTTGCCAAAAAAAAGATACATTAAAAAAACATAATTCAAGGCTTTGTTGTTTCGCTTATCATAATGAAACATTGGATACACATTAACAATGCTCCTGTCAAAAAGAGTTTAAAATTTTAAAAGCATCACAATTATTTGAAGATCCAAAAATACCACTTATGTGTGGTCATACAATTCGAAAAAAAATATCAAGTAAAAAATTTCTGTTGTATAACTACAATGAGGCAGACAAATGTTGCTTCCTGTGATAAAGAAGGTAGAGCAGTCACTTACACTTAGGCATCCCTCACAAATCTGACAACTACTAAAGTACAGGACATGAATTGGCAAATGGGATGCACAAATGATTCATGCATTGCTGTTTAACAATGCGCTTTGATGTAGCAATGGAACTCTTCAAAAGCCACCTCCCAAATCTTAAAAACCCGCACCAGCAGATGCCTATTATCTTCGTCAGCTTTCGATATATAGTAATGTAGAAGTGACTTTGTGAGACACTAACTTGCTGGAGGATGAGCCAATAAGTGAACAGAATGCTCTGATTGGTTGATTTCACTACACCCGACAACAGAGTGCACACTGTATTATTTTTACTGATTTGATCAACTTATTAATGACTATATATGAGTGAATTTGCGAAAATTGTGGAGAGGGTGACTGTATTAACCTTTGTAATTAACTCGTAAGCACAATAAATCCAGGTCACTCGGAACTTTTATATGCTGAATTTCTGCTCATGCTTATTGCACATTTGCTATGATAATTTTGAGGGTAACATTGATAATCCTGCTTTTCCTTATATTCTATTTTCAATATTAGATTATTATGACCATAAGTGGTCTTCAACTATATAAATTTGGCCTCATTATGTTTCTTACTTTTTTCCACACAGTTGTGTGCCATTTTGAAAAAGACATACATGGATGAAGAAAAAAAATTATTGGCATCAGTATGCAATAATATCATTGAACAATTTGCAACTGATTATCGATGGCTATCACGACAAACGTAAGATTTCTTGTTAAGAATAATTGTTAAATAACTTTGTTGAATTAGTACATAACATAAATACTTATTTATGCCCTACCTTCATTCATTAAAATAATTTTTATTGTAGAGCAGCAGTATACATGCACGTTATTATATTCACAGATTTGCTCAGCTATGTTATGTGATACTGGAAGAAAACAGCCTTCCCCCAGATGTTTTTGCGCGAAACTTTCTCCCAAGTTTATTAGCTCTTAGCACTGATCGTGTGCCCAATGTCAGGCTCTCTGTTGCAAAGGTTCTGTCTCAGAGAATTATGCCTTTAGGTAAGTTTCTCAGTCATTTAAAAAAAAATAGTTGTGTCTGCTACTTCTCCCTGTGACCTTGTGCTAAAAATGCCCAAAGTTCCATTTGCAATTCTCCTTACACAAATTTTTAAAAGCCTTGCATAAATTTAGACACATCACTTTAATCATTGCTGTTAAAATGATTGTGGTTTTAGTCCTCTGTCTTATTTTTAAAAGCTTGGCTTCATTAACCCTTTCGCCCTTAGGCAAATATTAAGCCACACACAGGCTTTCCTTGACAAAAGGTGCATAACTCCGTCATATCCACAACATACATTTTTCAAAAATTCACAAAAATAAAACTATTAAAGCAATACAAGTCAATTTTTTAAAAATAAAATAAATATGGACAAGGTATCAGCTGACAGAAAATTTATTAGCAAACACCCTTTTAAAAAGAAAAATTTTTTTAAAGTGACTTGAAGTGCTGGTGACAGAAGTTGGCATCAAGTCTGCATGGGATAGTGAGAAATATTTTCTTTTATAAAGTCTAACTTGGCACAAATTACATCCATAAACAGCTTCATGTGCCCTACAAATGGTTCTAATTCATGTTTAGGGCACAATCTGCAATAAAATCCATAATCAAGAAATATATGTGGTATTTTTCCCACTGGCCTATGATGTCTGTACCTATTTGTCTATGCTGTCAAAGCCTAAAGCATCATTGGACTTTTAATCAGATTTCAGTATCAATATCCCAGTTACTGAGGTCAAACTACGTCAATTTGAACATAAAACAACTTTCACTTTCAATAAGTCCAGAATTACACCATAAATCTAAATTATTTCTCGAATAATTGCACCTTTTAGCATCCCTAAACATTCACGGAATATCATCCATTTGGGAAAAAATTTGCACAAAAACCACCAATTTTAAAATTTTACCAAAAAACCCTAGACTCTTCCAAAAATAATCAAATAAAAAGTAAAAGGAAGTGAATTCATAGCTCTTCTATGTGAGAGTTAAAGATAGTATAAATTAGCTACATAGTATAAATTAGCTACTTAAAAAGTTGGATCGGCTCTGCAACGAAACAATCCAAAATCGGCGACTGTAAGGGTCTACCAATAGCGGGGACGCGCAGTGACTCCAAGGGGCAAACTGTTAAACTTTTGAGTAGCATACATATAGTCAGAAAAAAATTTATTTTAAAGAAAAAGTATTATATCTGATTATTTATTTCTCCTTTGTTTTCTACAGAGTATTTTACAACTCAACAGAACCCATATCATGAGGATCTAGTTCAGACTCAGCAAAGATTACAATCTGATGCTGACAAGGATGTTCGATACTTTGCCACTCAACAACCAGAAACAGAAATATCACATGATCATGACATGGTAGGAAGCATCAATTGACACAGCTAAAAATTTATTTTCAACTGTATCATTCTTATTTGATTATGTTGAACATAATAAGATTTCATAAAAATATTTCATAAATGGTCTTAACCAAGGACATTTCTATGAGGTTGCTCTCAAAATGTAAATCTCAACTTGTTTTAAAGATAGGGAACGCTTGTAAATACTTATGCCTCCTTTTAATTGTAAGGAGATGTAAAGTTAATGTGCGATATTGACTTAAAGGGATTTTTACTTATTGGACTATTAATTTATACAAACTAGCAAAGTGACATTTCTGCTAAAACAGGATTACTTCTGTCCTCTCAAAGCCAAAAATTTGAATACTTGGACAAGTCTTAAAATTTACATGTTTGCTTTGTTTTGTTTGTTTTTTAAAAATTAATTTTAAACCATGGGCTAAGTTTTGTAACTACAGTCGAAACCGGTTAAGTCGACGACGTTGGGGTATGAAAAATGGCATTGAGATAACCGATGATCGAGTTAAGACGAAAACCAATATGGCGGCAAAATATTAACATGCGCTTGAATTTTCTTTTATGTGTGTGTTGTGCGTTAATTAGCGATGGGACGATTAATCAGAATCGTATAGGAATATCGGGACCCTATTTCTTCACTCTTTCCTAAGGTTGTTAAGACTGTTTGTTTTTAAGGACCGTTTAAGTTTAAATTAGGGGTCTACCGATATGCATTTTTGCCGTTATTGCCGATACCGATATTACCGATATTTTTTTTGCCGATATGAGTATTTGTTAGGACACAAACCAGCGGTCTTATTTGATGAATCATTCCTAAATTTATCACTCGTAATTATTTATCTATTATATTAGGGGACTACCGATATGCATTTTTGCCGATATTACAGAATTTTTTTCTCCGAAATGAGTGCCAATGAGTATTTTATAGGACAAATACCAGCGGTCATATTTGATGACGTCATTCTTCAATTAATCACTCGTAATTATTTATATTTCAATTAGGGGGCTACCGATACGCATTTTTGCCGATATTACCGATATTTTTTCCCCATATGAGTGCAAATATGAGTATTTGTAATGACAAAAACCAGCGGTCTTATTTGATGACGTCATTCTTAAATTTATCACTCCTAATTATTTATATTTTATATTAGGGGTCTACCGATATGCATTTTGGCCGATATTACCTTTTTTTCCCCGATATGAGTGCCAATATGAGTATTTGTTAGGACATAAAATAACAGCGGTCATATTTGATGACATCATTCTTAAATTTATCACTCGTAATTATTTATATTTTATAATTTAGGGGTCTGCCGATATTACCGATTTTTTTTGTTTGGCCGAAACGAAGTTTCTGATGTGTTTACACGTTCCAATTCATGACCTATTTAAGACTCATGACAAAACGAACCGTCCTTTATAAAAATTTACAAGCAAAATTAGGAACTCCTTTTGAAACTTAAACTTTAACTCATAATTATTCATTCTAACCAATAGTTAAATGGCTTTTGCACACGGCCACCTTTTATGAATGAAACAATGAGAACAAAGTAATTGTAATAGAGTGAAAAAAAAATATCGGTGACATCAATATCGGGATCTTTACATGCTACCGATATTGCCGATTCCAGATATCGGTGCCGATATATCGGTAGACCCCTAGTTTAAATATAACCCTTTGTTGCGTCAGCGCAGTTTTTTTCCCTAGTGCATAACTATGCCCGCCACGCCGCCGCGCGCACCGTCTTGCTGTGATTCCCAGATTGAGCGATACTGTGCCTTGGAAGGCACTTGCGTGACTTTCCTTACAAGCTACACAAATAAGTAACCTACACATCCCCTCATTGTCCCCGAACCATTCTCTTCCTAATCATCTTCTTTGGGTCTGTCCCCTCAGCTTACAATGGACTTAGAATTTCTTCGGTAACTTGATGCTAATCGGACTAACCATCAACAATGGTGTGGGAGATTGATCAGATTGAGAGTGGGGGTGGGCAAACTGTCTGTAGTCTGTTATATTATATATTTTAAAATCTGGGGAGCCTTGTTTACAGTAAGCAGTCTATGATTTTGGTATCGTCCCATCACTAGCGTTAATAAATGAGTTTTTTTTTACACAACGGCGTTGGTGTTATTTGTCTATCATGACCTATATATGACTCATGACAAAGCAAACTCTTCTCTATAAAAACGTACACAAATAAATTAGGAACTCCTTTTGAACTTTCAACTTTGACACATTTTAATTAATTCTAACCAATAGTTAAATGGCTTTTGCACACGGCCACTTCTTATGAATGAAACAATGAGAACAGAGCAGTAGTAATTGAGTCAAAATGAGGTTGAAGGATGAATGATTGCCAATGACAACAAGTCTGCACACTGTACATTTTGTTATTCCATACGATCCCCTCAGCTTACAATGGACTTAAAGTGGGGGTGGGTAAACTGTCTATTTGCCGTTATTTGTTTGATGAAGCTATCGGCATGCTATAAAAATGTACATACATGTTTGCTAACAACAAAAGGTATATGTGCACCAACTAACAGCAGAAATTTAAAATAAAAACCAACGGCGATTATCGATACAAACTTTTATTATATTCTCCAACATTGCAAACACAAAATTCGCAAGTCATTTCACTCTGACACAGCTCTGAAAAGTATCTGAACGCAAGCGGGCTGTGACGTCACCAGCCCACCTCGCAAGGCTGAAACTTTTTGCATGGCCTTGTTGGTTATAAAATAACTAAGAACAACAAAAGCTGGTGATTGGCATAGTACCAGAAGCAACACAGGCCTGAACGCAAGCCGGCTGTGACGTGATCAGCACATCATGTAAGGCTGAAATTTTACACGTGGCCTTGTTGGTTATAAAATAACTAAGAATTTCAAAAGCTGGTGATTGCCGTAGTACCAGAAGCAACACAGCGAGAGCTAAATGCAAGCGGGCTGTGACGTCACCAGCAGACCCTGGTGAGGCAGAAAATTGTTCCCTTCCCTTGGTTATAAAAAAATCATAGCTAACATTTTCAAAAGCTGGCGATTGGTCATGGGGATCGAGATAACCAACGTTAACTCATTCGCTACTAAGCGCAATAACCAAAACACCCCCTGAAATACCAAGCAAAGGGAGATTACTCTCAAAAACATGCACCCCCATGATAAATAAAAATATTTTTAAACACCTAAATGAAATTTTAAAATAACAAAACACTCACCAAAAAACAGAAAATTGAATGAGCTTTAAAAAAATGTATAGGTTGATGCACTTTAATTCACAAATATATTTGAAATAAATCTTGAAAAGTGTTTTTTGAAAATTTGCATCACTATTTTGGGATGCGACCTCCGTTGTTTGTCACCTTTTTGTCAATTTATTGTCTCATGAAACTTTGAGAAACATCTTATCCACTGACCAATACAATTTTGTAATTGGTTACTTGAGTATAATCATGATGTCAATGTAGAGGAATTTATATATGTCCTCATTAGTAACCTCCTTCCACAGGGCGTCCTTTTTACCCTTGGCCGTTTGCTGCGGTTCAGCGTAACTGTTTGTTTCAGCAATTAACAACTCAATCATGGCAGAGTTCATGAAAAGCTTGAAGTAGTCTATAAGACTGCTGTCAATAGGGAGAAAATGATTTCCCCTGTAATTTCATTAAATTGTCTGTAACACTAATCAAATTGTCTGACCAAGATTCAATGACACTAGTGACAGTATCTCCTTCATTTCATAACTCTCGTTAGCGTCACCTGTGATTAGAGTTAAGAGTTAATTATTATCAGTATCACTATTACTAATTTTAACATCTGATTCCTCATTGTTTAAATTATTAACTGCTGCATAATTAAACGTTGAAGCAGCAATTAAAGAGTAAAGATAATGAAAGGCCATTGTATAAGAATATTCAGAAACCACACGATCAAATTTCACCAAATAGAGTCCGACTTCTAAGACACACAGCTTTTGAACCGTAAATGACATAAACATCCGTTTTTTTTAAAACGAAATCAGCTATGTTTCTACTTTTTAAAAAGCTGAGAGCTATTCGCACGGTAACAATGCTTCTCGCGGGATCAATTTTTATATGCGCGTTGCTAGACCCCATGTCGCATTTGGGCGCATTAGTAGCGAGGGGGGTATGTCGCATTAGTAGCGAATGAGTTAAGTGGCAAATTTGACCCTTTTTTTGTGCGACTTATTAAAATCGAATTAAACGACTAGAAAATGCTAAGACAAAGAGAGAATTTGGCGGTTCCAATAAAAAACGTCGACTTAATAGGGTGTGCGAGTTAACCGAGCTCGAGTTAAGTGGGTTCGACTATAGACATTTAAATAAGGTTGATAGTCGCTGGCCTTTTGTGTTTCATAAAAAATCTTAATTTTTAACCAAGTCCTGCAAGACTGCACTTACGACGCATCTTTTCAAAATGTATTTACAAAATTAATGATTTAATGAAACATTTGTTTTAATGATTAGCGTAGCTTATGTGTAATGTACTGTCCTTTATGTTGTTATTATGGTATGAATGGTTATTTATTATCTATGTTATGATCTCCATGTAAAGCCCTGCGAGCCCGGTTCCTTACTGGGATACAGCGCTATATAAATTATCAATTATTATTATTAATTTGTCAACAATAATTGTGCTCCCGCGCCCATCTTTTGTTTAGAAGGCAGCTTTATTGCTGAAGTGCCAAATCAATATAAAATACAGTTTTAAATTCTAAAGAAGACAAATTTTCCTCTCCACCCTTAAGCTAATTTATTAGCCACCATAGTTCCATGCCCCGCTTCGCAACGCACTTATTTATTATAAAAATTAGAAAATAAATCATTATTCAAAGTAAAGGTAAAAAAAAATATTAACTGCTTTTTACCCCCTTTCATAGGCCAGAGGTTCCTAAAATTTGCATCTAGACAACTTTGTGTACTGCAATGCCCCTAGTTCAGGCCTGCCAACCATTCAGATTTTTTGGGAATAATATATCAATATGGTAATTTTAAGTTTAATGCTTTTGACGTGCAGGATATCTGTCACTATGAGACCGCACTCGAATTTCCTCAGTCAATCAAACTTGTAATAGAAATAAAACTATTGCGGCCTTGACTGTTGATCACATCAAAGGCGCACTGTGTGTTAGACCTCGGCAACTAAGTGAATTTTAAAAAAAAATCATTCCTTATCAGAATGATACAGTGATTACAACAGTGATAACGTTTATGATATATATATATATACTGGAATATTAAGAAAATGATTTGATTTCACCATCACGTGCGTGTCTTACTGGTAACAAAGCAACAAACTTTTAAAAGAATAATAATTTTTTTATTTAATTAAATAAAAACCTCCGTCGATTCTCGATACAAACCTTTATTTTCTTTTCTAAAGATATTCGTGTATCTTAAAAAATAAAATGATTAATGCATCAGAAAAATGAATTAAGTTTAATAATAAAATAACGTGCTCGAAAATTGCTTTAGCGGTCTTTAATCGTCGTTATTTCGCAGTGCATGTTATATTATTATTAAACTTAATTCATTTTCTGATGCATTAATCATTTTATTTTTTAAGATAAACAAATATCTTTAGAAAAGAAAATAAAAGTTTGTATCGAGAATCGGCGGTGGTTTTTATATAATTAATAAAAAATTATTATTATTCTTTTAAAAGTTTGTTGTTGCTTTGTTGCCAGTAAGATACGTGGCTGTGACTAACACGGGCGTGACGGTGAAATTAAATCATTTTCTAAACGTTACAAGCCCCATAAGGTTTTCCGTAAACTTCCGCCTCAGTCCCGTAAGGATTTCCCGTTCGCGATCGACTGGTTATGAAATTAAAAAAATTGCTGTAAATGTATTTATAAAGTTATTGTCATACTGACTTCATCTTTTAAGATAAGAATGGTTATTTTAAATTATCCAAAAGACTGTTTTGAGTTTAATAATATTTTACCTGTAGTTTAGTACTGTACTATTATTTTTACAAAAAAGTTTAGCGAAATCACATTTTCCAAAAAAAAATTGGAAAAACTACCCCCGAAACTTCACAAATCGAGCGAAAACACGAGGGAAGGCAATCGCTGCCATTGCCGGAAGTAAAATACATCTTCTATCCCGCACTAAATAGTTTTTACTTTCTGTGATTTCGTTTCTAAAAAGAGTACTATCGAGGCGCGCTATACCGCGCTTTGGTAATAGAGGCTAGGCGCGCATTACTGCGCTTTGTCAAATTAAAAGTTTGTATTCTAGTAGATATATAATATACACGTCATCACTGTTGTAGGTCAAATTCTGATACGGTCAAGGCCGCATTTGTTACTATTTATATTACAAGTTACACGTATCATTTGATTGACGTGAGAAATTCGAGTGCGTTCTCAAAGTGACAGATATCCTGCACGTCAAAAGCATTAAACTTAAAATTACCATATTGATATGTTTTTTTTTAAATTCGCCGATTCGACGGGCATTGCAAACACGTGCCATGAGGTGAGGCGAAAAATTTGACCTTTAACGCATGCGCAGACAATTATAAACTGGTAACTTTTTTTAAAAATGAAATTGCATCGAAACATGACCACAGGGACATAATCAAAGTCATTTACTTCTGCAAAAAAAAATAAAAAAAATATATATATAAATTCCAGACTAGTCATACCTTTTCCCGACTTTCAAGACCGGGAAAATTATTTTACGAATTTCCGACTGAGTGGGAACCCTGGGTTATATTTAAATTATTTAAATTGATTGCAGTCTCACACCAATTACGTTATATTTTAACGGTCCTTAAAAATGAACGGTCTTAACAACCGTAGGAAAGAGTGAAGAAATATTAGGGTACCGATATTCCGATACGATTAATCGTCCCATCACTAATTAACGCACATCATGTATATAATTATAAAGAAATTTCAAGCGCATGTTAATATTTTGCCCCCATATTGGTTTTCATTTAACTCTGTGATCGGTTATCTCGGCGCCATTTTTCATACCCCGAGGCCGTCGACTTAAGCGGGTCCCACTGTAGTATGTAGTTCTTAAACCAGCGCCGTGGGGTGCCGCGGCGTCGCCCGTGGACCCCTATACAGATTTTTTTTCTTGGCAGGTCTGCTAGTTGGTGCAGGCCATTAATTACGTTCTGGAAAAGAATTGTTTTTTTTATAAAGTTTAGTATAGTGTGACTAGTGAAAACATCTGGTAACCCTGACGAACTCTATCCCTATTCCTTCACAAATTTGTGTCACAAATGAATACAGGAATCACAACTTTGCACAACTCCCTCCATACACAGCTTTTTCCCAAAATGTGTGATAAGGTAAAAGGTGAATAGCGAGCTTAATATAACTCATGATACAGTACCTGCGGTACTAGCACTGTTGTGATAGTGTAGCCTGTTTTGACAACACAATGCTACAATATTACAATGATTTTAAATTTTAAGCTTTACATAGGTTATTTACGGACTTTCAGAATTTCTGGACTATTGCAGAATTATTTTATTTCAATAAATGCACATACTTTTACACCAATGACATACCCCCTCTCAACAATCGGCATTTATTTGTTTTTAAAGTCACCATCCTTGCCTTCCACCTAAGTATGTTCAGTGGTGTAGGAGGAAGACATATCGAGTAGCACTTATAATAAGTAACAAATAAAACAAACATGGAAAAAGGAACCAGGCATTGGTGCGTGCCTAAATTGCTTTTTATGCAATTTATTTTATATGACTGCCTAAGAACCCAAAAAAACAATTTTTTTCTAAAAGTAGAATCAGACGTATGTGTCATAAAATATTTACATTAAAAATAGATGCTACCTAGCGGCCAATGTGACTTGACAATTTTAATCACCTTTGAAAGGTCAAGATGGTCGGCCACCTTTAATTTTTCAGTTTTCAAACATAAAACATAATTTTTACTGTTTACTATCATATTGAATAAAGATAATATACTTGTCCTTTTCTGCATGAATACATCTTCTAAATGGTTCTATTGGATCTGGCCATTATATGTTTTTTGTGGTGCATATCAAAATAACCTTTTAAAAATAGGTGGGCTGCAGTCAGTTTTCATATCATAAATGTTTTAGTTAAAGGGACCCCAAATTTATTTTATATTAACTAGCTAGTGTAATTTCTTTTCTGTTTGGAATAATGAGATAGCTATTAAAATTTCAGGAAATAAAATGAATCTTTTTTAAAACTGCAGGTTCCTGTGTGAATCTTGAATGTCTACTGAGATGCCTATTAACAAGCAAAGTTGAGATTGTTGCCATCGAGAAATTCTACCACTTAATACCATGAAACCACACTTTTTTATATATATAAAAATAATACAAATATTTCCTTACTTATAGTTAATCTTAAATTACAGACCCTGATTTAGATTTTAGACATTTACGCAGCTATAAATAAAATGTTATATACAACAAAAAAACATGATTATCAAGACTTTCTCTATTATAATGTTGACTGTTGAGTTCACCATATTCTTATTTCATTTATTTAATTTTTGGAAATGCAGCTTTCTGTTTCGCAAATGCTATGTACTTTACTTAATTTTAATATTTTTTAAAAAATGAAGTTAATGCATTTTATTTTTGTTTATATCTAAATATGAGCTACAAAACTATTCAATTTCATTTTAATCATTAGAAATATTTGCCATTTTATTTCTTATAATTTCATTACCCTCCTGCCAGACTCTTTAAAAAAAATAACTTCTGTGATCACAGTTATTACTGGTACAAAGCTTAGTGCCTTATTCTAATGATGAATTATTTATTAGATTGTTATATATAGTTTAAAAGAAAATGATAAAAAAATATTTTAGGTAGAACAATACTCGTTATTTTACTTTTTTGTTTGTTTTGAATTACGTTTACGAAGTGTAAACAATTATGTCTGAACAATTTTGTCTGCAGTTATTTGATTATTTTGTCACATCTTTTTCTATCCTTTTAATAAAGAGTTCATACAATTTTTTTTCAAAGTAAAGGATTATCAGCATTGTTAATTTAAAAATAAATCTGCATCTCATTAATTAAATCTATACAATTATTGTACTTCAACACTGTTTTGTGTTTATAAATTTTATCTTCATATTTTTTTCTTCTTTTGATTATTAGTTCTAACAGGTTTTTTTAGATTTAGAAAATTGAGCAGCACTATATTTTTAAAAAAAACTCTTTGAATGATCAACTTATTATCTTTGTTTATAAGTATGGAAATATCTGTAAATAAGAAAAATCAAAAAAAGCATTTTGAGATTTATACAGATGAAAAAAGAATTATTTTTTTAAAATTAGTAATAACACTGTCTTGTAAATAGTTTTGGTGCATTAATGGCGGGACCAGTCTTTCTTTTATGATTTAATAAAAGTATGTTTGTTCAACTTTTAACTGCGCAGTGTGTATCTTTAAAAGGGATTGTTGATCAATTATCAGTTTATTTTATTTTTTCACATTCATTGAGTATGACACGAGTTTGACCTTCAAATCCATTACTGAACTGGTTGTTCCTTTTGTTTTGTTTTTTTTTAAGTTACTTTTAAACTATAAGATAAATGAATGCTGTTCAGGTGGGAGGTTGGGATTTGATCCATTTTGGCACATATCTCAAATTTTAAGACATGCTTGTACACATTCTGTAGGGTCTAAGAAGATTGGGCATGCTTGAGTATCCCTGATTTAGATGATGTAATAAAAGTTTTGTAAATAGCACTCAAGTAAGTGCTGACATTTTGGCCTTGAAGGTCCAAGTATATCGTACCAATATAATATGCATCGTCTATGCACTTTTGAGTAAAATAATCACTATTACTTCTCTAGGGATTTTATTAAATAACCTTTAAATACTCTTAAATGTTAATGTTGTCTAAATTGATATCTTCCATGTGTATAGTATATGTACGAAAACATGCGTTTTAGATACAGAAAAAATGAGTAAAATGTGATATATCAATTCCCATGCTAAATCATAAGTATTTAAAATATAACACTGATTTTTATCTTAATATGATGACCTTGATTCCTATACTAAGCGAAGCGTGTGTGTACATACATACTTAGACATATATACTTTGCAAGAAGAAAGATAAATGTAATATTTAAAACTGTGACTTAAATTTCTAAAGACAAGAATTTCCACCGTTTTGCAGGTTTTATAATTACCATACCAGTGATCATTTCCACAGATCAAATCGATTATTTTCTCGTTTCTTTCATTGGTTTTGTTATAAAAATTAAATATTTTAAATTATGTTGCTTATACATATATCAGTCATGCTTGTTGACATCAGAAGTAGAGCTATTTTATTTTTAACCCAGAATGATTTAAATTTAATGCATGGTTTTTGATTTGAGAGTTCTGATCTGTTTTTAATATTTCATTTAAAAAAATGTATTTTTAAGTTTCTTGTGTATGGAAACCAAATGATAACACTATTAATATGGACTAAGTTTAACAGGTTTGTCTTTCAATGGTGTCTTTCTGTTGTTACCTGAACTACAGGAGCCCTTACTGATGGGATGTCTTGTAACAAACTTTAGTATTTAAGCATCATGTTACTTTCAAGTCTCATATTAAGACTTTGAATCAACATTTTGTCTGTAAATTGTAAAGTTGTATTTACCTATCTATGCTTCAAAACTAACCTGTAAACTTGGCAAGATTATAAATTGATATTCTATAACTATAATTAATTTCTGTAATAAGTTTGGTTGTTTTGGTGTTCAAGTTACAAGCTTTCTGTACATATTTCAAAATTCTCATGTTATTTTTAATCAATAGCCAAAACAGCCTTGTTTTAGGAAATAAAGGAACCATAATGAATGATATACTTTTATTTATTACTGAAACGTTGAAAATAAATGATTGAAACAATGATTTGGAACCTGTTAGTTATTTATTGAACAGTGTTAGTGTAAAATATAAATCACACCAGTAGCACAGTTTATAGATTTTTATTGAATACATTTGTCATGGGAAAACATGTTTGTCAAACAATAGTTTAACAAATATATATTATTGTAAAACAATTATTTTAAAAGTGGGTAAATACATTAGCAGTTCATGCACTTGAACTAGGATTTGAGAAATTTCATTTATCATCTGATGTCAACCTAGCATTCACATTATGGTACTAGTACCCACTAAACAAAAGAGTCACAATTGCATTTTATTTATATATTCCTAAAATTGTATTTTCCTCTGCCAGTACATAGTAAATTTCAGTTATACAGTAGTATTAAAATCAATTTAAAAAATGACACTGGTACTAGATGTTACTTTCACAATAATTTCGTAAATAATATTATCTATAACTAATATAAGCAACCATGCATGCCACATTAATGGTACGATTGTAAACTGATTATATTAGTAAATTAAGCCTAGATACTAGTGATGCAGAACAAAAATGCTCCTGGTAGATTCAGATACTTTGAGACCTATTGCATATAAATGATGAAGATGAATTATAGATATTAAGAGTAGACAATTAGTGGGGAGATAATATATTAGTTATTAGGTTAGTTAAAAGGAAATCTGTAAAACAAGGTACTAGTATGCAGAAACCTTGGGGAAAAAAATTAGGACATAATCTACCTCATGGAACAAACAAGTGCATTTGTACTATCTAATAGCACTTTTTAAAAGTTTTTAGGCATAAGTTAGCTCATTTGGGCAATAGGAGAAGAAAGAGTTTAAAAAAAAACTTGACAACAATAATTTCAATAAATAACATGTAATCAGAGAAAATTTTAAATGCAGAAAATTGTACATAGACTGACATAGATACACTAAAACTAAAATGAATGCTGTCAATATTTTCATGTTCTCACACTTATTGGCCTGTTATATAATAACTTCATTTCAGCTTAATGTAAAAATTAATTTTTAAATCAAAGGTTCTACAATTTATTTCGACTTCTTAATACAGATGTTCATTTCTTCATTGACAATTCCTTTATATTCCAGATTTAACCACATCTTGTTCATATATTGTTACAATGAAAGTCTTCTTTTTAGATTTAACCAATTTTAGTATCATTACAATGTGATACTTGTATTACTTCTAATTGTTTAAGTTTCCTGTTACCGGTATGTATGTATGGCAACCGTCCGTCCTCATGGGATAATGGCGTGTACTCCTGCTCCTCTGTCCCCCCTTCCTCCTGGCCCTTCTCTCTTCACTCAAAGCTGCGGGATGCTTCTGCGACATGAATGCCCTCACGCACTTTAGTCCGCTGGGAGTTGCACTCCTCGTCAATGGTCTCCCACGTTTTATGGTCTATCTGTGCCAGTGACAGGTCTTTCTTGCAGACATCCTTGAAGCGCAAGCAGGGGCGACCTCTTTTTCTCATACCAGTTGCCAGCTGACCGTAAAGCAAGGCTCTAGGAATGCGCTCCTAGCTCATCCTACGGACATGACCCAACCACCGCAGGCGCCTCTCACTCAGAATTGAGTGCATCCTCAGCATATGACTCCTTCTGAGTACCTTGACATTGGTGATCTTGTCCTGCTACTTGATGTGTAAAATCCTACGCAAGCATTGTAAGTGGAAGCTGTTGAGCTGCTTTGTTTGCTTGGCGTAGGTCGTCCAGCACTCGCTGCCATAGAGGAGTATGCTGAGCACGCAGGCCTGGTACACAGTGATTTTCATCCTATCTGTGAGCTGCGCATTGTTCCACACTCTTTGATTCAGCCTAGCCATTAATGATGCTGATTTGCCGATTCTGGTTCCTATTTCCTTATCCAGGGAGAGTGTGCTTGTGATGTTACTGCCAAGATAGATGAAATCCTCAACGACATCCAATGGAGATTGCTGGAAGGCAGTCAGTGCCTTGTCTCATAATGTTCTTTTTGAGGCTTATCGTTAAACCGAATTCCTTGCATGCCTCTGAGAACTTATTGACCAACTGTTGGAGTCCTATCTATGTATGTGAGGTAAGGGCTGCGTCATCCGCGAAGAGCAACACTCTGATTAATATGAACATTCATACCAGGAGTGATAGAAACCTATACAACATCAGCCGGCTCTGTGCGAAGAGCAAAATTGGAAACTGTTACCAGTTCAATACATGTTAAAGCTATTTTCAAGTTTTAATGTAATTAAGATATTTAGATAACAAGCTAACCGATTAATATTTATAATACATTATAAGCAAATTCACATATTTTTACGTTCACCATCAAATTTCAAATCATGGACAAGCCTATCAGTTAAAGTAACATTACACCTTCGGCATGACAGTTTTTTTTCTTCTGAACTTAATATTTAAACTGCAGTGATAGTTTTTTGTTTTTTTTTAAATACAGCACAGTGCTGAAATTAGTGAAGTCCATGCTGTAACTGTAACAATAACATGGACATTTAATAACATAATTTTAAAAGTTTAAATTTTAAAAAAAATATAAAAAATACAACATACTAATAAACTAATCATTCATAAGCCTTTACTTTTATTTAACTGATTAAAAAAATACATTGACTTATTGACTAGTTTTATTTATGAACATTAGCCAATTACAAGAGCATAAAAGAAACCCAGCTTTAAAAAAAAATACGTTTTTTACTTCTATAATCCCAAAATATATTTTGAAAAATATTTTACTTTATTTTACTAAGAGTATTGGCATGGACTGGGAATTATCAAATTATGGACTTGAAAATTCATACTAAATATAATATGATTGCATAAAATAAACCTAAATGATAAATGTGTTGTTCACTGTCAAAAAATGCTTGAAGTACGTTTTATTTTTATATTCAAATTTGATATAAGCATTTAATTACTTACTTACATTCGCTTCTTACAAAGTCCAGTGTTGTACCGCACTTATGAAATTATAACCAAGTAGTAGGTAATGACATCAGTGACATTTGTTCTGATGACTGATGACAATCTTTATCTTTTAATTTTAATAATATCAATATCGCACTCAATAGTAAAGTGCACTTTGCAACATTTTTAATAAAAACACATTGTGGCAAACTTAAAATATATACCGGGAAAAAGAATAAACCATCTATTATTAAAATCATTCAGATTTACCCCAGTCCCTTAAATTTTTTTAAGTTAAAGAGGCCGTGTATTGCCATTTGCATTAATTATTGATTGATCGGACAGGGCACTGAATTTTTTTTTAGATTGAAAAAAACAAACAAAGAAGGTGAACAAATCCCTTAACCAAACAGACCAAACTAATTATTTTATATTTTTATTTTAAAAATGCATACTAATTTAAACAAGGTTTTGGGGAGAAAATAAATGAAAGAAAAGATAATAACTTGCATAAACTTATATATGTCCTAGACAAATGTGTATAGTTTGAAAATATAAATGGATCTAAATATTTTTTTATTTTATTCAGTTAGTAAGCCAGTGCCAATACTATAACTACATTGTATACAGTTTTATCATCGCTGATGCTATGATAAAAAATATACTGGAAAATAAATAATATATAATTGGCTTTCTTAAACAATTTAAATTACATGTACAATGTAATGTGTTTATAAAAGTTATAATTCTTTTAATTTGCAAATTAAGTCTGTTAAAATAAATATTAATATGGTAACCAAAACTATTTAATCAATAGATAAAATAAAATAATGGTATTTATTTTTGTGCGTGAAAATAAATTTAAAAATAAATTTTTCTAATACAAAGGTTAATAACACATTATACATTAAAAAGACTCTATGTAATCTGTTAATGCTCATAATATTCTTCAAACATTATTTCAATTACATGTACATGTATTTACATTAAACAATTTGAATAATTTATTCAAAATTTTTCCTTGGAGAAAAAAAGAATGGTAAAAAAAGTGGGGGGGGGGAAGCTATAGAAAAATATGTAGTGCCAATGGAGGATACATGTTAATATTAACTTCATCTCTCTACCCTACGGAATCATACAATCAGGACAAAAAAACTTTTAAAGGACAGAAGTGAATTATTTGATATCTAAATCATTATATAGTATATGTATAATGAAGTGGTCTCTTGACTAGAATATACAATCTTTTAACTCATCTCTTGTCATCAATTCAATAATATATAGTACCTTTAGTATAGTAAGGGAGTGATATAAAATATGCACAAATAAGTTTGTGTCTGTTCACCATGGTATAAATGAACATAAAATTATATATATTAACATACTAGTAATAATATATTTTGTGATTAAAATGCATTAAAAGAGATGAGCTTATATAGTAGCCTATGCAGCACAGGATTGCGCATGGGAGTGTGAGGATTTATGGCTATATGGATAGGATAAATAATTAATGTCTAACTTTGTTTTTGTTTCAACAAACAGCAGTTTTGATTTAAAATGGCCTTTTAATATAAAATTTGCTGCTAAATAGTATATTTTTATACCAAATATCTTTTTAATATGAACATTTAAATACCAAGGGTTTAATGAGTACATTTCTGATACAAATCAAACAGATCTGTTAGGTCAATTTAAAAAAAAAGAACAAAAGAACTAAGTACTGTTATTTTAATTAAATTTGCTTTTCAAAATGCTTCCAGGATTTTTAGTGCTCCTTACACGGTAAATAATTATTAATAATATGAAACCGTGCCTTGAAGAACTAGTTGGTGTGGTACTAAGTGTGCTATAAATTTAAGTAAGTTTTAGTTTAAGTAAATTATTTGACCACACAACCTTGTGTTAAATAGTTATTTTGAAAAATGTTTAACATCTGAGTGGATGCTTAAAAGTAAAAGTTAAAAGTTATTAAGAATAGATGTGGTTTTATTCAAGGTTTTAAAAGACAAAATAATTTAACTTAAAAAATCACTTTAATGTACATGATCTTTCATCAGATCCAATGAAGTATTACATGTACCGGTACTTAGTTTAAAATTATGTACATGTCTACTGTTATTACTTTGTGTGTGTTGCTGATGCCTCATGTTTTGGTTAAGCACACATGATTTGTCTAAGCATTTGAACTTGGCATGTAAGGATGAACGGATGAGTAATATGTTATTAATGGGATTGATAGATTTTAAAAAATAGAGTTTGGGGATAGGTAAAAGGGAATAAGGCATTTTTGTGAGAGAAAAATAACTGTACAGGCCTCTAATTAGCTTTAGTTCTTTACAAATGAGACAGAAATGAAAGACTGAAGTTATTAAAAAAGAATATATATATAATAAATTGTTGAAAACCGTGTCCTTTAAAATTGTCTGGATTATCTAATGGACTGAGAAAAAAAAATGGAGGCCTTCTGTCAATCACTTTCTACCTCCATTTTATCTTTTGTCATTGTAGATAGTTCTACAGATCAATAAATTGAATCAATGATTATGTCAAGATTTTTTTGGCTCTTCCAAGGATTTAAAACTTTAAAAAATAACAATGATTGAAAATAGACCTTGATAATCTTATCTGAACTTCTATGTAAACTAAAATGAACATCTGACTATCTGAATTAATATGATGAACACATGAGACAACCTGCCTTATTCTTCACTACTTGAACAATCAACATTATCTGATATGAAATGAAAAATTGAAAACTAGAATAGATTCCAAGGACAGGGCTGAATCATTTACTTCATATTAGTAAATTATCTCTTGCAAAAGTCGTATGAAAATTTAAATTATAGAGGAAAATTTATAAATGCCCAATTTGTATTTCATTTAATTATAAATAATTTGCTTTGTACTTAAATGGGAAATTCTGGCAATTGGTTAAATAGTTATCTGGTGTGCGTTGTTGAGGGAAATTTCAAATATTAATTTAATATGAAATAATAAAAAGAATGAATGCAAAAAATCAACAGACAGTAAAAATTGTTCCAGTTTTTTGAAAGGGAATATGTGAAGGAATAGTTGTATGGTTTAGTTATTAAAATTTTGAAATTAACTATTGAAGTATTTTGGCAATACATAAATAAGTTTAGTCATGGTATTTGTGAATGTCAGTGTGGTACTTGTTGTTTAAAAACATTTTAGATAGTGCAACCCATCACCAAGGCCTGATTGATAAATAGATAAAAAACTTACAAAGGTGTTACTGCTTGCCTGTTAGTCTTATTTAATTGTAAATGATTTCTCAAATCTGGCAATAATATTGACTTGAAACAACAAAGAGACATTACAAAAACGAGACAGAAAAAAGCACCACCACCAATTTGAATGCTAAAAGAAATTTTTATTCTGCCAATTGCATAGGGTGTTAACATGCAGCATGGTTAAAAAAATGAGCTATGACTTTCTTCTAAATCAAATAAAACATGGATATATCATTTATAATTTAAATGCTTGTTTTAATGATAAAAATCCTGACATAATGGAGTAGAGCATAAATTTAAAAAAAAAGGAACTTCTATTGTCAATATACTCCGACAAAATGTCGATTAACACTGCTTGAGTGTTAAAAGATAACCTGGTTTTAACATGGAATAATTATTTTCAGTTGCAAGACTGATATTAGTAAAATATGTACACAAATAATATTGTTAATTTTTAAGCATTTAAAAAAAACAAAAAAAACATGGAGCTGGCTACTGGCATAATTAAATTAATTTTTTTTTAGCCCTAAGTGAAGATATAATATACTGCTAACCAGTGTACATAGAGATAAAGATGGGTCATTTGAAGAGATAAAGATGGGTCATTTGATAAAATGTTCAAGTTTATTGTCTAAAATGTTCACCATCAAGTTTTATAGAATTTATAAGTAATTCTCAGTACGATACTTTACATGTACACGTACTGTTATTGCTAAAATACTGTACATGTACTGGTATTGCTAAAATTTAGTGTTACAGTCAGTGCTTCTTTCAATTTACTCTGTAAACTTTCCAGATGTTAGGGTGGGCAGTGCAATCGGTGTAAGAAAGTGTTTTAGAGGAATATTCTTTTAATTTTATTGAAGGACATTGTGGAAATGTGATATGGAAAAAAATCCGGGTACGGCTGTAACTAACTATGCCAATGAATCACTAAGATAACCAATAATTCCACCAGTTTTACCAACATAAACAACAATAAGGTAACAGGCTTTAGGGCACACAAATCATCTAAACTACTAGCATTCTGACAAATTTCATATGTTGGTTTTAAATGGCAACAGTTGGCCTATACAAACAACTTTTTTTTAACACCATATTTAAATGATAGAATTGTTTTAAGAAACTAGCCATGGTACTAGAGCTTTATTTTGATGTTCAGCATTAGGCTTAATAAAGGGAGACTACTCACATCAGGCTTAATAAAGGGAGTGACTACTCACATCAGGCTTAATAAAGGGAGACTACTCACATCAGGCTTAATAAAGGGAGACTACTAACATCAGGCTTAATAAAGGGAGACTACTCACATCAGGCTTAATAAAGGAACTGCACCCAGGAGAGATGCCTGAAAGAAACACTGACTGCAGTTAGTTTAGGGGTTACTAATAACTTTGAATAAATATCAAACCTCATATTTGATACTTCATGCCAGTACCATCTCAAGTTTAGAAAATAAAATAAATCCCATTGCAAGTTAACCATACAAAGTGAATTTAAAATAGTGAGACAGAAGTTGAAATGACTTGAAACTGAGATGTCATCAATAGACTGACTGACCAGTTACTTCTGCAACACAGACAAATATTTGTGAGCTATCCCACAGTTAAATTAAGCTAAAAACATCTGATTATAATTATATGTTAAAAAAAACATACTAAGTTTTTATTATATTGCAAAATGTTACAATAAGGCACATAAATGCTGCAGGGTACGTTGTAATATGTTCCCCGACGTAATGACAGTAAAATTGAATAATCAGAGACCTCAACACATGTTGAGATTAACCTAAAAATAATTTCAAGGATTTTCTTTAAAAAGATCTAGAAGACTGAAGGATTGGACTTTCTGTTACATATTAATAATTTATGAAGTTTTTGAAATACATCATAAAAAGGAAGCCAGAAGTCGTCAAGAACAAAAGTATGAAATGACTTTTCTAATTGAAATCAAAGTAAAATTATTTTAATTTTATATTTTGTATGGGATCAAAATTTTAGTTTTTCGATGTTACATTATTTTGTAAGTTTATTTTGGCTACAGGGTATTCTAAAAAACAACTCTTGACCAATGGGAATAAAATAGATTGATCTTAAACTAACACATTTAAAAGTACATTATTGCTCAGATCCATAATTTAAATATCAAACCATAACTGAGCAAGCGCTTGGAAAAAAAAATTATAATAATAAAATGCAAGTAAAATCTAAAAAAATTGCAAGAGAGCAAAACAAAGCAGCAGTACGCAAATAAATAAATACATCATGACAAAAATGTTAAAAACTAAAATCAGATCATTCACCAGCAGACTAAAGCAATCCTGGAATGTGATCTTGAAAATAAACATAAAAAAAACAATAAAATTACATCAATTATTGATATGTTTACTATATACAAGCTATGCCTTATTGCAAAGATTATTTGTTGCATATAACATGAACTATAAAATAACTGTAAAAATATCTAGACTACTACATATTTTCTTTTCTTTACATCCATTTACAAGCTACGTTATAAATTTTTTTTTAAAAATGCACCAAAGATCAATTTTTTTTATAACTTCTGATTTGAAGAGCAATAAGACCCCTAAGGATTAGTAAGATCAATAGTTGACAATTAGTTCATGTCATACAGCTAACAAAGTCATCATTTTATATTGAAGACAAAGCATTTTTCACAACCGTGTAGGGCATAGAAATTAAAACAAACTAAGATTAAATGAATAACTCAGCTCATACAATAAGGTAATTATATTACAGATATCTACATCAATTGTAGTTTAAGAAAAAATCAAACAAAACAAAACTACTAAGCCTACTTCTTTAATGTTGGGTATTTACCCTGAAATATTGACTAGAATAAACATTAGGAAAAAATAAGGTTAATATATTTTACATTGAATATTTTCCATTTAAAATGTTTTGAAACAGAGAAAAAGAAATCTATTTACATACTGTCTTTGAGCGATATTATTATTTAGCCATTTGCATTATTCTTGATCTGAAAGTACTAGTTGTGACAAAAATGTTGATATTTAAATTATTATCTTAACTTTTACAGCACTATACTATTGATAATTGTCAATATAATTAATTTTTTGAAGATTTTTTTTTGTTACACACATTTTCCAGTCAGAATCAATGATTGAAATATTACTTTTATATGATTTAAATAAATTCTGAAAGTATCACTTATGATTAATAAATAAATAGCTTTAGCAAAAATTGAAGATTTTCATGAATATAAATTTTTTTTTCATAAATACATGTCTCACCTTACATCTATCACATTTGTGGAGTGACAAGAATCATGAGGCAATAGTTGAGCTTTTAAAATTCATTTCATTTATTCCTCTTTTAAGCTCTCTTCACTCTCCAATAAGACTAATATTTTATTCTACAAATTTCAAATAAATAAAAAATAAAAAGTAATTTAAAAATATGAAGAAAAAAAAATAAATTAAATCAGCAAAATGAAACAAAAAGTAAAACTTATCAGACAAACAAGTTATTTTTGTGTTATCAACTCTTAACATAAAAAAAAAGAATTTAAACCCTTTTCACAAAATTGCCAAATAATAACAGTACTTTTTCAAATTATATGCACATAAAGAGGATTGTTTTTTCCCCCACAATTTAGCCTTCCTGGCTATGTCTGGCATAGCAGCTTTCTTCTAAAGCAGTAAATAACAACTTATTAAGTTTAGCAGATCTATACCACAGGAAGAAATGAGAATTAAATATTACAGAGCTTACAAATATAAACAAGGCAGCAAACATGATACGAAGGCAACAATGGTGACAAGGAATGTTAACAGTAAATGCAATTATGTAATATCAACCTATAATATAAGATAGGCACTGATCCCTATAATAGTATGATTGGAAGTCTTAGCTTAAATAAAATAACATTAAAAATGGGAAGCAAAATTTCATGAACAGATGCAAATTTCAAAATGCTTGATGAAAAAGTACAAATGGAAAGGCTATTCTGATATCATTAAAAAGCAATAGCTTCCTGTACTCTATTCAATCTGTATCACATGGTCTCTATATTTCTGAGTGATCCATAGTTTGGACACTGCAATTTTAAGAAATTATAAGTACAGCATAATAATTTAATAACTTATCAGGTAAAAAACAGCCATTGAAATGTGGTTTTTTGTCTTGGCATAAAATCTGATCTATTCAAAACACAACTATGACAAAAGGTCTTAACAAAAATAAACACTCTTATTTAATAATGAAAATTATTTCAAAACAAAATTATTATACTAAGACGGAGTGAAAATCAAATTGGAAGTTAAAAGTGTGCAGTGTGCAGGTCAAAGTGAATGTCTTAAATTAAGAGAATTCTTATACATGTGATTAATAGTTTAAAACATAATAAATTAAAGGCTGTGTCCAATAATTTAAACAGCTTTTAAATATTAAACAAGTTAATTCTTGAATTAAACAAGAAGATGTAATATACGCTTTTAATATGTTAAAAATAAATACGATTATATTTGCATTTAACTGCTATGTAAACATAATTTATGAATGTAGGATTGGGGAAAAGCTATCAAGTAATATTAAAGACTTATTCTATAATAATAAAAATATCTCTAAATATGCTACTGGTTTAATTCAAATGCATAAATCTAAATTTTAATGTATTATTTATTAGTTTGAAAATAATTTGACTCCTTAATATATAAATATTTTCAATACAAATATGTACTGTAGTCATTACATTACATTGTTTGGATAGTGTAAAACAAAATATTTTGACACACTTTTTTTCAGATCCAAGTTTAAGCTTCAAATTTAAATACTAGCTGTTGAAATATACATGGCTTTGCAGCAGCAGTTTTATTTTACATATCAATTTCAAAAAGTTAATTTTCACATCAAAATACAATTGCAAAAATCACTGTACAATAATAAGGCAGCAGTGGTGAATTTACCATCTTCTTTTGTAATAAAAAAAGAAAGCACAATATACATAAGTTAAAAGTCTAGTTTATACAATCATATTTTACTTTTTCATGCACTTTAAAGGATGACATGGACACAAATGGAATGTAGTCATAGAATGATAAAGCAAACAGACATTTTAAACAAATCAACATATTTGTTTAAATTCTAAAACTAGAAGTCTTTTGACAAAGAATAATTAAGAAAATAAAATGTTTTATGTGTGCTTTCTTAGTGAGTGAAGAAGGAATGTTATTTTTTTTGGGGGGTAAAGAAGATAAAATGCAACAAAAACAAGACATTGCACATAGGTAACATTCCAGAAGTAATAAACTTATAAAGAATAAGATTAATAAGAATAAAAAACTTATGTTAGAGCTTAGCTATTTAAAAAATCTTTTTTCTTTAATAGGAATTCTATTTAAGTTTTTTAAAGAACATAAATACCAAAACTTGAGAATTAAACTGGGATTGGTAGGCAAAGGTCTCATAAACTGCTCTATAAAGGAATGTTGTTTAGTTTATTGTTTAATATAGTTGTTTATGCTAGGGAAAATTTAATTGGAATTAAAAATCCTCATCAAATGATGCGACTGAAAGGTAACCAATAAATAGATCTGTAGATTGGAGGTTTCATTAAAGACAAGCAATGTGCCAAAATGATAGCACATTTTGGTCTATACATTTCTTTATCACACTTACTGTGTGGTGATATAAATAAATGTGAAACTCATTATAGCCAGATTTGATCTGTATCTTTCAATGTTTCAAGTCTTGTTTTCGTTTATTTGGTTCAGTTACACTATATTATATATGTTGTATAAATAACGGGCTCATCTTGAAATATTTGGAATGTGAATCAAAATAGTTATTTATTGACTGTATAATTAAGGCCTATAACATACAAGGCACCATGTAGCCATGGAAAAGTTTAAATAATTCACAGTATGTTTGCAATTTTAGATTTCAGCAGAGCATCATTAATTAATTTTAATCTATAGTATCAATGTATCCAAGTGCTGGCACCTGATAAAAGGAAGACCAAAGCTTAAAAACATTCAAGGCCATAAAATCATATGTAAACAATATTTTTAAGGCATTACATATTATTTATTGGTTATTGCAGGGATTACGAAATTGTGCTGCTTAATAAAATTAACAACTTACAAATTGTTAAAACTTTTTACTCTTGCAAATTTTCATATTAAAAAAAATCCTTTTCAAACCTGGAAACATGTTCAAAAGATGTATAATCTTCCTCAGTTGAAACATGTGAATTTCAATTGGAATGAGGTGTTGCCAATATAGTTGTATAAATACAAAACACCTAGTAATATAACATATAAATAAACATTTATAATTTACATAAAAATATATGTATATATAAATATTAAAAACAATTTTTACATGAGAAAAACACTTTCATCAATATTTAGTAGTGCAAAGTATGACATCATCAAATACTTTAAGAGAGACTTTAGGCCATAAACAGTTCAATGAATCTGTTGCCGAGATGTCTTCTGTTTTTCTCCACTATTGCCCTCTCGGCCTCTAGTCTAGATGCAAATGAAATGAGGGCATCTCCATTTGGTCTACCCTCCAAATTAGTTTGTATACTTATAGTTTCAGGCCCTACCTGTAAAAAAAGATTCAATGAGAAAAGAATGAAAGACTTGTATCCAGGGACATAACCCACCACCAAATAATACATCGAAATTAATTAAAAGAAATAAAATTTAACTTGTGATCATTAGAATATTGTTCTATTCAAGTTTAAAAGATAAAAGATTGACTAATAAACTAATTAATATAAAGGTTAACTTTAACTATCAATATTAAATCCACAGGAAAATAATAGCAAAAAATGACATTTTAATTTCAAATGTAAAACCTGAACTGATGAAAATAATTTTGGAAGAAACCATTAGTCACATTACTTCAGATATGTATTTATTATTGTTTCATACATAATTTATGATATATGAATATAAGAATCAAGCTATAAAATTTGTACACTGTACAATACTGTACATTGAATAATTAAAAAGGGGAGATTTTAGTACTTTAAAAATATTATGTTTAAGATTTAATTGTGTTTAAACTTCCCATCATAACAAAGACGCGTGGAGCATTACCGCAGCAACCAGTTCCCATCTGACATCATGTTCTCAACATCGTTTACATACCTGTAAAAATGTTTGGGTAATGTATGGTCATGTGGTATAATCCAAAATGAAATGACCTTCTCCAAATGTGATCCAATGATGAAATTTAAAAATGTTTTTTTATTTTAAGTATTATACAGGACAGAGGCAAATTATTCAGTCATTGTTCCAAAGTTCTATTTCTATACAAATTTTCATTTAAATAAAGTGGGAAATACTTTAAGTGTTGTTTTAAAACTAAAATGTTCACTTTATTCTGTAGGAGTGTACTTCATGAACAGTATTTATTTTTGGGGTCCGTTATTATAACTATCAGTTCAGGTTTCACAAACAACTCAAATACAACAATAACTAGAGTTTACGACATCAATGAAACTAAGAAAATGAGGTTTCTTTTACAAATGACAAGTGACAGTAAAACAAAACATACATAAAAAGAACAAGTGACAGTATAAACACAACATATGTAAAAATGAGAAGGGGTTTGAATGAATATGAACATAATGAGAGCCCAAGCCAAAACAAAAATTAGAGATTTTTTTTGTATATACAATTCATTAAAAAAATGAGAATGATCAAATTAAATCAGGTAGCAACAAAACATAAAAATTATAAAATAACAAATGATGAGATTTGGTTCCTCATTAAATATTTTCTAATGAAGAATGTCAATAACTTCTTCCAGCGAGAGCTCTAGGTTTAATTTTTTTTCTAAACTGCAATGCGATTCATATTTTAAGATGATATATATATATTTTTTTAATGCTTTGGATATTTATAATTTGTTCATTTGTACTTTACTTTTCAAAATGAATGCTCATCTATTGAATAGGAACTGAACCAAGAAATTCCACCACCCTCAGAATTCGTGAGACTGATTTAAAACAAATTTAAAAAAAGCTTACAAAACAAATGAAAACAGGATATAATTGAATGGGCATTTTTTAAAACAATGAATACTTTCTGCCATAAAAACAGAGTTTAGAACAAAAAGCCACCTAGCCAACGACACTAATTTGTCTTTGCTTATTTAAGGCACCTAGACCTACCTCTGGGAACCCCTGAAAATAATTCATAATATCCTGAACCGTTACATTAATAGGCAGGCCCCTCATTATGATCATACAAGGGCCGGTGTACGGCCCCGAAGCTGTGTTTGTAGTGGTGGTTGTGTAGTAAGTAATAGCAGGTGTTTGCGGTGTAGGGGGCGACACAGGTGGGCTTGGGTACCAGTAGAGTATTGGAGGGTAGTAGGCAGGTCTCTGTGGTAATGGCGCCATTGTGGGGGTGAAGGCCGCTGGCATAGGCTGGGTCAAGGACATGTAGGGGAAACCTCCAGCTGTAGTGAGGGAGGTCGAGGTCATGATAGTCTGAGGTGTCACTGAAAGTGAAAGAGGACATTTTTCAGGGGAAATAAGAACACATTTTATTTTGAACTAATAAATTAAAATTTACCGTACATACTCGTTCGCAGGCCGACCTTTTTTGGACAAAATCTAGGGGAAAAAGTTGGGGGGGTCGGCTTATGAGCGGGTCATTAACGTATTTCTGCATGGATATTGAATATCGGTGTTGTTATTGTAGATCATCAAGGTCCTTTTCTACATTCTACAAGATTCGACTGCTCTACCAGAAGTTATAATATGTTATTAAACATCCGCACTTACCTTATTTAATCATTTTATTTATTTTTGTGAATGTTTTAATAAATTGTTTTACAAATTTTGTTTTCAACAACAAATTTTAATGTACGCGCTTTCGTCACTGTTTACCAAAGATTTTTTAAAATAAATACCGGTAACTCTTGCCGAAAGAAGAGCACAAAGACAAAGATAGGCAGTACAAATTACAAAGTAAACAATCGTATTGACCGATTTAGTTTGTAGTTTAAAAATAATGTGTACCATTTTGTTTAAGCTATCCTATTATTTTTTTGGGGGGTCGGCTTGCGAGCTGGTTATACACTTTTAATACTTTTCTCTTCCAAAAGTGTTGGGGGGGGGGTCGGCTTATGAAGTAACGGGCTATAGAACGAGTATATACTGTAGTTTTGTTAAATTCTGCTGAAAATTGTGCAGAGAACTGCGCCTGTCCAGCCACATAAAAAAACTCCACTGCTTATATGTAGCATTAAGTTAATATTTAAAAAATGCAGCTTGAAAGTTTTATACTATTATAATATATTTTTAAAATAAGGCTTTTGACAATTAAGGATAAAATAATTAAGCATATGATCCTATTTATTATGTAGGATAAAAAAATTCATTTAATTTCAAATAAATCAAAAATGTTTATTAAATTTAAAAAAAAATATTTCAATAACTGAGAACTAACCTGGAGATAGAATTGGCCGCTGAAGTGTTATAGGAGAAGGAGCGGGAAGGGCAGGTGCAGTTAGGGCAGAAGGCACCGTGATTGACATCTGTGGCATTCCGTTAGTCAGGACATAGCTCATGTCCTCACCACTACACTGAATGACTTCTATAACTCGCTTCTTATTGGCAAATATCATGTGACGTCTGTTTCTATTTAATGCAGTCAAAGTTGCTGCATCCTCAGAGTCCAGTTGTATAAAAGCCTCACCTGAAGCCTCTCCCTTATAAGAAATAAAAGAAAACTGAAGCCAAGGAACTGGACACATCAAAGTTGTAAAAAGCTGATCAGCTAAACTATTTTAAAAGAATTGCACCTGAAACAATATTTTTATTGTTAAAAAATATAAACAAATCTCTATATATATAAAGAAAAGTATGTGTGTGTGTGTGTGTGTGCTTGTCCTTTATAGCTGACTAAACCATTCATCAGATCGTCATGAAACTTTTGGAGACTGTTGAGTACGCTCCCGGGATGGTAACTGGCTACTTTTTTTTCTAAATTTAAAACTCATTAAACATGGGCGCCGGGGGCTCATAATGTCAGTTGTTGCTGATATGAGCTTTATAAAAATTAGTTTAAGCGTTAGCTAATGTATAAATTGATGGATGTTAACCAAACTTTGTATATAAAACCTTGACAGCCAATATTAAAATACTATAGGCACTGAACTCCTAATGATCGTTCCTTCAGGGCTGGAGGCCATTACTGTCGTTTTTTGCTTATATGAGTATCTAAAAATTAGTTTATGCGTTAGCTACTGAGTAAATGAATGGATCTTAACCAAACTTTGTATACAAAAACTTGGTAGCCCATATTAAAATACTTAAGGGCACTGAACTTCTGATGTCAATTTCTTCGGGGCAACGTGCCCCAAATGTCTTTTTTTCGTATATGTTTAAGATATTTTTCCTATTCACTTTTTAAAGATCTTGAGAAATATATCCATGATGAAACTGAATTAAAATGAACAGGTTTTTGAAATTGACATCTTGCACCGAATGGGCCTGGGGGCTCCTTAATGTAATTTTCCCCCTATATTAGCCATATAAAAATTAGTTTAAGCGTTAGATAATGAGAAAATAACTGGATTTTGACCAAAATTAGTATATAAAAACTTAAGAGCCTATATACTATATTAAATTAATATAGGGCACTGAACTCTTAATGTCCATTCCCTAGGAGCTGGGGGCCCCAAATGTCTTTTTTTTTACTGAACGTTAATAATTGTATTCCCTATTCGATTTTACAAGTTATTGGGAAATACAATGGCAATAAAAAATTAAATTATCACTCATTTTGGGGCCGGTGCCCTTAATATCGTTTCTTCTTTAGTAAGCTTTTTAGTTATTAATTTATTTATCCGTTTGCTGTGAAACTTGGACTTTTTTGTGCACACTTCCGCGAAGGTTTCTGGCATAATTGTTTTTAAACATAACACTCATTGGTTTCTTTAAATTTATTCAATTTACTGAGATCGTTGCAACGCACAACGGGTCTGCTAGTGTGATACAAACTAATAATAATAATGACCATAGGATAAGCAATAAATGGTTCAAGGGTTAAACAATTATAGACATCACTTTTTAAAATATTCTCTATGAAAAAACACTTTAATATTTCTATTGAAAGTAAAAAGATTGATCCATATGAACCGGAAAAAAAATATAAAAAAATCTAGAATATTAGAAAGCTTGAAAGGTAGAAAGAACATACCACATATATATAATAACATGTCATTATTTAAATTATTGATAAAAAAATTGAAAAAAAACTTGAATATGATCTTTTAAAAACACTATTGTCTTTAGATGAGGGAGCTGAGCAGTAAAGTAATCAAAAGCTTTCAAAAGGGGTTGAACCTTTAAACTTTCTTTAAGCTTTATAAAGAAAAAACAACTAAAAGAGTGAATATAAATGAGGTAAAAAAAATAGCTCAAAGTTGTGTTCTTCAATATTTTGTTACAATTTTTGCTTAAAATGAAGAACTGTAGGTGTGCTTGTAAGGAGCCACTTTGACAGCTGTTATAGCACTGAGAATTGTTAACATTGTGATAATGGAATTGTTAATGATGTGATACTGGAATTGTTAACGTTGTGATATTGATAATAATTTCAGCACATTTATGCTAACGTTAGACCTGTAAAGGACATTTTTAAGATTGGCAGCTTGCTTCTTGGATCAAGGCAGATTAGAATTAAAGCAATCAGGCAACATTTAACTGGGTAAAAAGGTAACTGATCAACAGTTTAATTTCAATCCTCGACTTACAGTTGCTGTGTACACCATATGAACACCTTGATAAATGATGAATTGAGAAAATTCCCCAAGGAATGTAAGGATGTCCGTGACCTGGGCAGCACTCGGTAAGTTTCGAAGTCTAATGCAGTCCCGTCTGGTACCACTGGTGATCAGGGACTGAGGAATTATGGGTATTCCTGCTGGTAGTTGAGCTATCAAGGGGGTTAACTGGCTCTCTGGCTGCTCAGGATTGCGGGGATCCATACTTCTGTTGAGAACCTAAAGTTATCAAATAGAAATCAGTTTTTCATAAAATCTCTGTACAAATTTCAACCATTTAACATAAGTCAAAGTTAAAATAATTCACAATTAATAATAAATACAAAAATACAACTCCATTAAAAGGTTTTTGCTTTTCAAAGTGTTTAGAATGAGTTAATTAGAATGAAGCCGGAACCGGTGTTAACTTCAATTAGCACTGGTGTTAACTTCAATTAGCTCTTCTCGTAACATCAATTTTAATATTTAAAAAAATAATTTATTTTTCAAAATTTTGCATTAATTACTAAAGCTATCCAAATTAATTGTGGCATTTTTAAAAAATGATGATGGATGCAACTGAAAAAAACACCTCAAGGTAAAGAAGAGTTCAAAGTTTACCTGCTGCACTTCAGCAGTTGTGCTTTTGAACAGTTCAATGTATCGTGAGCCCATCATCTCCCTGTGTTTTTTCAAGGCTTTGGCTGACTCTTCCTCTGTCGCAAAGAGAACAAAGGCGTCCCCAGTGCTTCTTCCATCTGGATAGTGAACAAACAAAATTCCCTCTTCCCCATCCAAAACTTGAGAAGAATTTGGATCCCGTGTGAAAAATTCCAACTGAAAAAACAAAACAGCACATTTTTAGCAATTAAGTATTTATTGAAAAAAAATCATGCATGAATAGGAAACAGAACAATAAAAATGGCAAAAAGATGATGAAAATGGTTTATGGCCTATTGTTTTATTGTAACTTTGGGATACTCTATTGATTTATTTCTGGTAATTATCAAAAAGTAAACAAAGATAAATATTATTTAAAAGGAGTAATTAAGGACAAAAAGAAAAAATACATAATTATAGATGTTCATAATGTTTAGAGTGGGTTAGAAAAGTAAAGGGAAAAAATCCAGAATAATGTGCTTTTGACCAAATTTTATGAGCTAAAGCAAATATAGATTTTTATTAGCTTATTAATAAAATTCCTTTTCCACCACTAAATTCTGCTTTTGATTTTATACTGTATTTCATATCAAAGTGAATTTTTACGCCAGGAAATATCAATGTTGAAGTTCATTCAATACTGTACAAACTATTTAAAACTTTAAAAATGTTAAGTTAAAATTATTTTTTATTCACCTATAGAGCTATACATCCCGATAGCTGTAACAATACAAAGTCACTAAACCTGTGACCATTTCATAGCTGTAACAATACAAAGTCACTAAACCTGTGACCATTTCATATAGAGTTGCATTGTCTTTTTATTTAAATATTTGAATCATCATCTATAGCTTTAGTGGATCATTTCAAGGTATCTAGACCTAAACCATTTTGTTAATAACAGTGCATTTATGTTTCTATTTTTTTATAGGGTGCAAAAAATTTTTTAAAAACAAAAACAAATGTCAATTATATTTTTAGTCCCCTGGATATGGTTCCCGCTCTGGAGGTAAGAGAAGACAAATCTAGAACCGTCATTAAATAAACTGTATATTTGTTCCTCTGTAAAGCTTTCAATAAGAAAAAAAAAGACAAGTTTAAAGTCGCATGTTATTTCAGGAATGTTCAGACCCAAGTAAGATGAAGATTTTTATCACCAGTGTTAAGACCAGGTCACATTTATCCTTCACCATTTAACTACATTGCTACTCTACATCATTCCACTGAAAAACACCATAGCTGTGACTCAAGGGAAGTAATCCTACAATAGCTGAACTTTTGTCATTTCCTGAAAGAATTTCTTTTCACTAAGAGAAACAGTCTGCACACATTTTGACAATGTTCCATGCCAGAACCACACCCATACCACACCACACCACACCCCAACCAATCTTGTCAATAAACCATATTATTATATTTTGTTTGAAAAGCACAGGATAATTTTTATTCAAGCAAATTTTCCTGCTACCATTAATGAGGACAAAGAAGGCATTGGGCTATGGTATATGTACATGTTTCTTTGTTGTTAACAAAAATTAATAAGCATAGAATTGTACACAGATTATTTGAGGTGTCCAATTTACTGAAATATACTTTAGTTAAAAACCAAATAAAAATAAACAACTGGACACCATTCACAAGTAGGGCCCCATTTTAAATGTATAGGTTTAAGCCTTTACCAAAATAAAACATCCAAAAATATAGATCTTTCTTTAAAAACAAAATTCAAAGAAACAAATTATAGTCAGCGGTTCATCATTTGTGAAACATAAAACACCCAACCATTCCATTACAAGCCTGAGGTGGAATGAAGAATAAGATATTTAAATATATGCAGTCCAGAAACCATCATCCCGCACCAGCTAATCCACCTGCAGTATGATTGGAGGAAAATGTAAACCTGTGCATCCCGATGCGACCGCCACATAGAACCACAGGCTGAATTGTTACTGTCCTTTGTTCACTTACCTCGGCAACTTCTAAATTATGCTTCCAAGTACGAACGTATTCATAATTTTGTATTGATGAGTGAGCTGAAAACATGAAAAACCTGTAAATGCTTGCTAGCTTTTCATTGCCTCTGACATGGTGCGGTTACAATTTTAAAATCTGATTTTGCAGCCAATGACATTAACCAAAACAAAATATTATTTCTGTAGTTAGATAACTCATACACATAATTCTTGTTTTGGAAACAGACCCTTTTTTTAATAACACAAATAATTTTAATCTATCATAGAATTATTATTTATTTTAATAGAGTTGCATTTTTTATCCTTCTCTTTCAATCTTGTGATGATAAGATGTTAAAAGGAATATGTACCGTCATAAATACTGTTGTTTCATTTATGCTAAAATGCTTTATTTTAAAATTATTAAAAAGATGAAAAAATTATTACTGTAAAATTTGATATGCTGCAAAATAAGTAAACCAATTGTGGATTAATTGTTTCAAAATTTTTGGGCCATAATTTGTCAATATTATACTGTCAAGGGAGATAAAACTCTTTCAAGGATGCAAACAATGACTCCAAGACTGTTCTGTTAGATTTATTGGGGTACAAACAGCATGACAAGGAAAAGTAAAGAGAACTCTTTCTATCAGTTATATGTATCTTAGAAATTAAAAGATTTTCTTTATAGAAATGAAGCAACAAACAGAATCAAACTCCTGCTTCAAGGTTTCTTAAGCTTTATGGATGTAATAATAATGTCAGTTATTTCCCTTATGGTGAATACAATTATAACAATCGTTTAGTTGTCATTTTAAGTTAATAAATATGAGCTCAAAAAAGTTATATATATTATATCAACAGAAATTTCTAAACGATTAAAAAAATATTTAAAAAAACATCTTTCTAAAAATATTCTTCTCTTCTAATTGGTTAATGCTCATTCTGATATTCGTGTTGTTCTTATGTAAAACTGAAGACTAATTAAAATAATTCTTTACAATTAATTTTCTTATATTGCATCATAGCATAACTTTAAAACTTAAAAATCTATTTATTTAAAGGAACAAAATGAATTTCATGATGCATCAATTTTAACCGAGACACATTAAAGTAATAACTAAAATAAAACTTTAAATATTTTATCTTATTTGGTTCCTATTAGTTTTAACCTGTCCCAAAGAATGTCATTGATTTGATTGTTATCTGACTTATTTCCCTTCTCCTGTTGTGATTCAAGGACATCTTTTAATGCTATGTTGACTTATCTCAAAGTCCCTAAACCATGTAAAAATAAATCCAGATGTTTTATAATAATGAATAGTGTTACAGTTTTTCTGGTTGCTACTGGATAATTTGTTTTGTTTAATAAACCTTGATGTATACATCTCAATTATGTTTTTGAAACATCACAGGAACTGTGCCAACACACACACAACATGGATAACAAAGATACAACATACATTCAACTGTTTTAAATCATTGTTAAATCTGATTCACACTCACCACTTGTTGAGTTGTTGATGTGAATGGAAGCCCCCGCATGCGGATGATCGTTTGACCTCCACGAGACAGAAACGCTTGTGCTTCTGAGTTGTTTCCTGCAGGGACACATAACTTCTAATCATTTTCTTTAAACAAACCAGTTGATAGAAAATCTAATACAGTCGAAACCGGTTAAGTCGACGGCGTTGGGGTATGAAAAATGGCGTCGAGATAACCGATGGTCGAGTTAAAACAAAAACAAATATGGCGGCAAAATATTAACATGTGCTTGAAATTTCTTTATGTACATGATTAATTAGCGTTAATTAGTGATGGGACGATTAATCGGAATCGTATCGGAACCCTAATATTTCTTCACTCTTTCCTAAGGTTGTAATGACCGTTCGTTTTTAAGGAACGTTTAAAATTTAAATATAACCATGTTTTCCACTCAGGAAAACGGGAAAAAGTCTGGAATTCTTAAAATTTTTTTCTCGGCCTTGAAAGTCTGGGAAAGTTATGACTAATCAGGAATTTTTATATATATATATATATATGCCAAGTAAAGGACTTTGATTACGTCTCTACCATGTTTCGATTCCATTTAATTAAAAATAAGTTACCAGTTTATAATTGTCTGCGCATGCGCTAAAACGTCAAAGTTTACGCCTCGCCTAGTTGTCACAGCCGCTAGCATTTGCAATGCCGTCGAATCAGCGAATAAAAAAAATTTAAAAAAATCAATATGGTAATTTTAAGTTTAATGCTTTTGACGTGCAGGATATCTGTTGCTATCAGAACGCTCTCGAATTTCCTCAGTCTTGTACTAATATAAATAAAACTATTGCGGCCTTGACCGTTGATCACAGCACGCTGTGGGCTGTGTGTTAGACCTCGGCCGGCAACTAAGTCTAAGCGAATTTTTTAAATAATCATTCCAAAAGTGATGACGTGTATATTAATAATATTATATACATGTACTGGAATATTAAGAAAATGATTTGATTTCATAGTCTCGCGTGTGCTAGTGTCACAGTCACGTATCTTACTGATAACAAAGCAACAACAAACTTTAAAAAAAATAATAATTTTTTAATTAATTATATAAAAACCATCGTCGATTCTCGATACAAACCTTTATTTTCATTTCTAAAGATATTCGTTTATCTTAAAAAATAAAATGATCAATGCATCAGAAAATGAATTAAGTTTAATAATAATATAATATGCACTGCGAAATAATGACGGATTAAAGATCGCTAACGCCGGTTTACGGGCACCTCGGGTGAATACATCTAATTCACACATGGATCGAAAGTGAAAGAAGATAATAACATCCGGTAATTTTTATTGAAATCTCGTAGAATCACACAATAGCCGGAAGTCTCGAAGAAAGCGAGATCTCACATATTTTGAACTAAAAATGCATTACTAGGCGAACCGACGAGGATCGAGCTCACCAACGTTAAGTTGCAAATTTGGCCCTCTTTTGTGCTCAAGGTATTAGGTTTCGGCGACTTAGAAAAATCGAATTAGCCGATGAAAAAATGCTTAGACAAAGAGAGAATTTGGCGGTTCCAATAAAAAACGTCGAGTTAGTGGGGTGGTCGAGCTAACCAAGCTCGAGGTAAGTGGGTTCGACTGTAACATAAATGTTTTATAACAAATTTTAAAAATAAAAATTGCAACTACTGTATATACTCGTTCTATAGCCCGTTCGTTCATAAATCGACCCCCCTCCCCTCCACCTTTGGAAGAGAAAAATATTAAAAGTGTATAACCCGCTCGCAAGCCGACCCCCCAAAAATAATAGGACAACTTCAACAAAATGGTACACATTTTTTTAAAAACTACAAGCTAAATCGGTCATTATGATTGTTTACTTTGTACTGCTTATCTTTGTCTTTGTGCTCTTTGTTAGGCGAGAGTTATCCGTATTTAAAAAAAATATTATTTGGTAAACAGTGACGAAAGCGCATACAATAAAATTTGTTGTTGAAAACAAAATTTGTAAAACAATTTATTAAAACGTTCAAAAAAATAAATAAAATGATTAAATAAAGTAAGTGCAGATGTTATATAATATATTATAGCTTCTGGTAGAGCAGTCGAATCTTGTAGAATGTAGAAAAGGACCTTGATGATCTACAATAACAACAGCCATATTCAATATCCATGCAGAAATAGGTATGACCCGCTCGTAAGCCGACCCCCCAACTTTTCCCCCTAGATTTTGACCAAAAAAGTTCGGCTTGCGATTGAGTATATATAGTCAGTTAAAAAAACACTACAAGAAACAAAATATCTATCAAAGTATATCCTTATTCAATTAAAACACGACATATTTTTTTTAATTTAAATTTAATACACAGTGAAGATACCTCCAGCAACATTGATAAAATCTTTCCCAGAAGCCTTGTAGACCTCAATGTAACGCTGACCAATGTGGTGTTTGTGTCTCTTCAACGCCAGCTCCCTGTGCTCCTCACACTCAAACCTGATCAAAGCTTCTCCATTCCTCCGGCCCTGGGGACTCAGACACAAGGCCACTCCCCCCCTGAATGAAATAAGTCGATCAGAGCCGTCATTTATTTGAGAAATGAAAATAAAAATAAGATATACAAACCAAAATTGTAATAATATTTTTTTTAAGCATTGTCAATTACACTTTAGAATCCATTTTTAAAAAATTTAAGATATTTATAAACTATTTATTTCTTATTTATGACACCTAATCAATGAACATTAAAATAAAAAAATTATTTTAAAAATGTAAATTTCTTTTTGTTCAAATTATTTAATAAATGACCTACATGCTCTAGCACCCTAAATAAATAATCAAATAAAAGTAATTTACAAAAAAGAAATTTAATTTAATTGTTTGGGGGACCAAACAACTCACTTTGCAATATTCAACCCTTTGAAAAATCTGGCAATGTCTTGGTCTGATGACTGCCATGGCAAACCTCTGGCTCGGACCACAAGTCCGTCACTGACGTACTCACTTTTACTGCTGTGGGGTGATAACAAAAATATAACACAAAATAAAAACAACCCCGTAAAAACAAAAGTTTTTGACTATAAATCCCTTATATATATAACTAGACATAACTAAAAGTATTGATTTTGTTAAATATAATACCCATCGCATGACAAACATTTACAGACTGAATGCAACTGAATTCTTTTGCTGAAAACACGAGGATGTGGTCGTGGATGGCGGGAGTGAACTCCAGTGACCCGTAAAATGCAAACAATAACAGACGCTACATTGATTTATATAGAGATAAACTAAAAATGCATTAATTTGAATACGGTACATACGATCGATTTGAAATTTTGATACGATGCATTGTTAGGTGACACAAGTCCATGGGCAAAATTTCAGATCGATAGCATCACGGAAAGTGTTTCATTTTTTACTTTTGTTTTTCCGCCCGCCCGAGACAGAGAGAGACGGCGGTGAAGTTAATAAGGGATTTAAAAATGTGTTCAGTGTACACTTGTAGAGAAATTAAACCAAAAGTTTGTCTTATATGATATTATAAATGCTTAGGAAATGAACAGAGAGTTCAAATGAATGTTTTTACAATGAAATCCCCACTTACCAAATGCCACCTTCTAATCTTTCATTTATTACTTCCGGGTCACCAAATGTATGACCTGTAAATATGAAAACAATATTTACTTTTAAAGACAAGTCACTGATGTATTTAGTATTTAACTCAGTTAATTTAGTTGGTGAATGCACTCCTGGAGGACATGTGGTGTGAATGTAGTCCTGGGGGACTTGTGGTGTGAATGTAGTCCTGGAGGACTTGTGGTGTGAATGTAGTCCTGGAGGACACGTGGTGTGAATGTAGTCCTGGAGGACACGTGGTGTGAATGTATTCCTGGAGGACACGTGGTGTGAATGTAGTCCTGGAGGACACGTGGTGTGAATGTAGTCCTGGAGGACACGTGGTGTGAATGTAGTCTTGGAGGACACATGGTGTGAATGTAGTCCTGGAGGACATGTGTTGTGAATGTAGTCCTGGAGGACATGTGGTGTGAATGTAGTCTTGGAGGACATGTGGTGTGAATGTAGTCCTGGAGGACACGTGGTGTGAATGTAGTCCTGGAGGACTTGTGGTGTGAATGTAGTCCTGAACGACATGTGGTGTGAATGTAGTCTTGGAGGACATGTGGTGTGAATGTAGACCTGGAGGACACGTGGTGTGAATGTAGTCCTGGAGGACACACGGTGTGAATGTAGTCCTGGAGGACACATGGTGTGAATGTAGTCCTGGAGGACACGTGTTGTGAATGTAGTCCTGGAGGACACGTGGTGTGAATGTAGTCCTGGAGGACACATGGTGTGAATGTAGTCCTGGAGGACACATGGTGTGAATGTAGTCCTGGAGGACATGTGGTGTGAATGTAGTCTTGGAGGACATGTGGTGTGAATGTAGTCCTGGAGGACACGTGGTGTGAATGTAGTCCTGGAGGACTTGTGGTGTGAATGTAGTCCTGAACGACATGTGGTGTGAATGTAGTCTTGGAGGACATGTGGTGTGAATGTAGACCTGGAGGACTTGTGGTGTGAATGTAGTCCTGGAGGACATGTGGTGTGAATGTAGTCTTGGAGGACATGTGGTGTGAATGTAGTCCTGGAGGACACGTGGTGTGAATGTAGTCCTGGAGGACACATGGTGTGAATGTAGTCCTGGAGGACACATGGTGTGAATGTAGTCCTGGAGGACACGTGTTGTGAATGTAGTCCTGGAGGACACGTGGTGTGAATGTAGTCCTGGAAGACACGTGGTGTGAATGTAGTCCTGGAAGACATGTGGTGTGAATGTAGTCCTGAAGGACATGTGGTGTGAATGTAGTATTGGAGGACTTGTGGTGTGAATGTAGTCCTGGAGGACACGTGGTGTGAATGTAGTCCTGGAGGACACGTGGTGTGAATGTAGTCCTGGAGAACACGTGGTGTGATTGTAGTCCTGGAGGACACGTGGTGTGAATGTAGTCCTGGAGGACACGTGGTGTGATTGTAGTCCTGGAGGACACGTGGTGTGAATGTAGTCTTGGAGGACACGTGGTGTGAATGTAGTCCTGGAGGACATGTGTTGTGAATGTAGTCCTGGAGGACATGTGGTGTGAATGTAGTCTTGGAGGACATGTGGTGTGAATGTAGTCCTGGAGGACACGTGGTGTGAATGTAGTCCTGGAGGACTTGTGGTGTGAATGTAGTCCTGAACGACATGTGGTGTGAATGTAGTCTTGGAGGACATGTGGTGTGAATGTAGACCTGGAGGACACGTGGTGTGAATGTAGTCCTGGAGGACACATGGTGTGAATGTAGTCCTGGAGGACACATGGTGTGAATGTAGTCCTGGAGGACACATGGTGTGAATGTAGTCCTCGAGGACACATGGTGTGAATGTAGTCCTGGAGGACATGTGTTGTGAATGTAGTCCTGGAGGACACGTGGTGTGAATGTAGTCCTGGAGGACACGTGGTGTGAATGTAGTCCTGGAGGACATGTGTTGTGAATGTAGTCCTGGAGGACATGTGGTGTGAATGTAGTCTTGGAGGACATGTGGTGTGAATGTAGTCCTGGAGGACACGTGGTGTGAATGTAGTCCTGGAGGACTTGTGGTGTGAATGTAGTCCTGAACGACATGTGGTGTGAATGTAGTCTTGGAGGACATGTGGTGTGAATGTAGACCTGGAGGACTTGTGGTGTGAATGTAGTCCTGGAGGACATGTGGTGTGAATGTAGTCTTGGAGGACATGTGGTGTGAATGTAGTCCTGGAGGACACGTGGTGTGAATGTAGTCCTGGAGGACACGTGGTGTGAATGTAGTCCTGGAGGACACGTGGTGTGAATGTAGTCCTGGAGGACATGTGTTGTGAATGTAGTCCTGTAGGACACGTGGTGTGAATGTAGTCCTGGAGGACACATGGTGTGAATGTAGTCCTGGAAGACATGTGGTGTGAATGTAGTCCTGAAGGACATGTGGTGTGAATGTAGTACTGGAGGACACGTGGTGTGATTGTAGTCCTGGAGAACACGTGGTGTGATTGTAGTCCTGGAGGACATGTGTTGTGAATGTAGTCCTGGAGGACACGTGGTGTGAATTTAGTCCTGGAGGACACGTGGGGTGAATGTAGTCTTGGAGGACATGTGGTGTGAATGTAGTCCTGGAGGACACGTGGTGTGAATGTAGTCCTGGAGGACACATGGTGTGAATGTAGTCCTGGAGGACATGTGTTGTGAATGTAGTCCTGGAGGACACGTGGTGTGAATGTAGTCCTAGAGGACACATGGTGTGAATGTAGTCCTGGAAGACATGTGGTGTGAATGTAGTCCTGAAGGACATGTGGTGTGAATGTAGTACTGGAGGACTTGTGGTGTGAATGTAGTCCTGGAGGACACGTGGTGTGAATGTAGTCCTGGAGGACACGTGGTGTGATTGTAGTCCTGGAGAACACGTGGTGTGATTGTAGTCCTGGAGGACACGTGGTGTGATTGTAGTCCTGGAGGACATGTGTTGTGAATGTAGTCCTGGAGGACACGTGGTGTGAATGTAGTCCTGGAGGACACGTGGTGTGATTGTAGTCCTGGAGGACACGTGGTGTGAATGTAGTCCTGGAGGACACGTGGGGTGAATGTAGTCCTGCAGGACATGTGATAAGTCTTTGCATGAAATGTACTTGGTGACTATGACTGAGTCAAGTGGTCACAAAAGATCAGTCAAATTATCATGTAATTTGTTGTATGTGGCCACAGACCATGTGTAGTAATTTACCGAAACAAAATAATCATCACAGACAAAAAAAAATATTAAAAAATCAGTGCTGAAGAAATGCTTTGGGACCAGTTCAAGAAATACTAATATAAAACACTGAGATGACTTAATATTTGGACTTGTCTAAATTATAGTAAGTACGTGAATTTACTGCATGATGCAATCTTCTGAGGCTTGAGTAAAAAAATAAATATAAAATATTGAAATAAGACAGAAGCCATGTTTATTGTTTCAGTTTTTAATATAGATTATGGGGTATGTTAAGGGATCATAACTCATGAAATAAGTTTTGGTGCTTAAATCAACACTAAAAACATACGAGTTATTTCCCCTTTAAGTATTTAAATAGTACTCAAATAGTACGAGATGACATACAATTCGACATTGTTCACTCTGCAACAGAGGCGCAAATATGTAAGGTTTAATTTATTTCCAAGTGTCTTTAACAAAATTAAACATCAGTGTTTGAAATTGACTTAAACTTCTGTAGTCTACAGTGCACGGCTGAGCTGCCAGGGTCTCAACTTTTCCAAATAGACAGTGACGTAGCCAGCGATACAGCAACGTAATCAGGGGCGTTACAACAGCAGATTAATCAGGGGCATTGCAGCAGCGTAATCAGGGGCAGGTAAAGTTTTTTGGCCTCCCACACCTTCTTAGACACACCTTCTTAGACAGTACCTCCCAGTGACGTCACTCCATATAAGTGTCCACCTAGGTGAATATCCCCCCCCCCACCTTTCTTACTGCACCACCCTTCTACGCCCCTGTATGTCACAAAGACAAAGCTGTCTTATTTTTTTTAAAAAGAACATTTTCCTCGATGACGTTCATCGCAGTGTAAACTTGCCAGGTGCTTTCATTTCTAAACACTGAACAACGTGCCAAGTTGCCCTTATCGCCAGAGATTGGGATAAAAAGTAAAAAGTTGTCTTAAGTCTTATTGTAGATTGATGCACCGTCTTTTTCTTGTAAACACCTCAAACAATATCAAACAATACAAATGACTATCTGCTCATCTTGTGTTATCCATCATTTACCGCTGCACCGCTCGTGCTAACGGCAAGACAATTCTCCGAATACCGAAATGTGTGAAGAAATCAATATATTCCTCACAAGTTGTCAGCTGTTTTCATATGTTGTCTTTAATCACAAACGTAGAATACATCTGGTCCCCGATCAATTTTGAATTAATTATCCCCATTTGGAAAGAGGAACATCTCTCGTCATGGTTCCCGTGATAATTTTTTTTGTTTTGTTTTTTTTTGGTTTTGGACAAATATCACGTGACTTCACGTCATCAAATCTTTAAAGAACAATAACTCTCTACTCAGAATGCAATGTTTTCTACGTCCTAATAGAAATCGGGCCAAGCAGACGTTAGAGATGATTTCCATGCATGCTGGGATTGTTGTCGTATACAGACTATAATCAGGAGTTAGAAAAAAAATTCGCTACAAACATTATATTCTTAATTATTTATGAAAATTTTCTCTGCTGCTCTCTCGTCTTGATTTTGCTGATTTTGCTGCAGCCCATAAAGAAAATATTTGATATAATGTCAATTGTACTAATTTTTTTCCGGACCCCCCCCCAAAATTGACACTGGTGCCCCCCCCCCGGGCCCTTTAAGTTAGTAACGGACTTCATGAAGAGTCAGGAATATGGTCGTGTTTTCGTGCTGTCCTAAGGTGAATGCTACAAGGGGGTCTGAAAACTTGGGCTACACAGGAACTTGGGTTACACAGGAGCTTGGGTTACACAGGAACTTGGGTTACACAGGAGCTTGGGTTACACAGGAACTTGGGCTACACAGGAACTTGTGCTACACAGGAACTTGGGCTACACAGGAACTTGTGCTACACAGGAACGATCGAGTCACTGAAATCTTGGGCTACACAGGAACTTGTGCTACACAGGAACGATCGAGTCACTGAAATCTTGGGCTACACAGGAACTTGTGCTACACAGGAACGATCGAGTCACTGAAATCTTGGGCTACACAGGAACTTGTGCTACACAGGAACGATCGAGTCACTGAAATCTTGTGCTACACAGGAACTTGTGCTACACAGGAACTTGTGCTACACAGGAACTTGGGCTACACAGGAACTTGTGCTACACAGGAACTTGTGCTACACAGGAACGTGTGCTACACAGGAACTTGGGCTACACAGGAACTTGTGCTACACAGGAACTTGTGCTACACAGGAACTTGTGCTACACAGGAACTTGGGCTACACAGGAACTTGGGCTACACAGGAACTTGGGCTACACAGGAACTTGGGCTACACAGGAACTTGTGCTACACAGGAACTTGTGCTACACAGGAACTTGTGCTACACAGGAACTTGTGCTACACAGGAACTTGTGCTACACAGGAACTTGGGCTACACAGGAACTTGTGCTACACAGGAACTTGGGCTACACAGGAACTTGGGCTACACAGGAACTTGTGCTACACAGGAACTTGTGCTACACAGGAACTTGGGCTACACAGGAACTTGGGCTACACAGGAACTTGTGCTACACAGGAACTTGTGCTACACAGGAACTTGTGCTACACAGGAACTTGTGCTACACAGGAACTTGTGCTACACAGGAACTTGGGCTACACAGGAACTTGTGCTACACAGGAACTTGTGCTACACAGGAACTTGTGCTACACAGGAACTTGTGCTACACAGGAACTTGTGCTACACAGGAACTTGGGCTACACAGGAACTTGGGCTACACAGGAACTTGGGCTACACAGGAACTTGGGCTACACAGGAACTTGGGCTACACAGGAACTTGTGCTACACAGGAACTTGTGCTACACAGGAACGATCGAGTCATTGTAATCAAATGAATACATTCATTTCAACTATGAAGGTCCCAGGTCTCAAACGAAGGTCCCAGGTCTCAAACGAAGGTCCCAGGTCTCAAACGAAGGTCCCAGGTCTCAAACGAAGGTCCCAGGTCTCAAACGAAGGTCCCAGGTCTCAAACGAAGGTCCCAGGTCTCAAACGAAGGTCCCAGGTCTCAAACGAAGGTCCCAGGTCTCAAACGAAGGTCCCAGGTCTCAAACGAAGGTCCCAGGTCTCAAACGAAGGTCCCAGGTCTCAAACGAAGGTCCCAGGTCTCAAACGAAGGTCCCAGGTCTCAAACGAAGGTCCCAGGTCTCAAACGAAGGTCCCAGGTCTCAAACGAAGGTCCCAGGTCTCAAACGAAGGTCCCAGGTCTCAAACGAAGGTCCCAGGTCTCAAACGAAGGTCCCAGGTCTCAAACGAAGGTCCCAGGTCTCAAACGAAGGTCCCAGGTCTCAAACGAAGGTCCCAGGTCTCAAACGAAGGTCCCAGGTCTCAAACGAAGGTCCCAGGTCTCAAACGAAGGTCCCAGGTCTCAAACGAGTTATTCATCTCGTGGGACTCGAACGTGAGGTGTCAGAGAGTTGTGTCAGTGAGGTGTCGCACTAGGACACAACATTTAACTTGTGTCCTGCTGTGAGTGTGAGCCAACTGCGAGTGTGAGCCAACTGTGAGTGTGAGCCAAGAATTTCTTTGAGATCTGCTGACTTGACTTCCAGAGACACAAAACAATCGTGTTTGCACCTGAGATATTTAATACAACAAAAGGACATCTTCATCACCATCAATAACCCCCCCCCCGCCAATATATTGTAGATGTATAATCCGCTCCAGCTCCGCTCCCGCCCCACAAACACAGCTGCCCTACGGTCAATATCTGCATACCGAACACGTGGCAAGGTGAGCAACAGATGTCGCTATACCCCACCCCCCCATCCCCTTTCCGTCCATCCTTCACCATTGATTTTTTATAACTTGTAAGTGTAGATGGTCGATATGCCCCCCTCCCCCACTCTGTAAAATGTGGGCAATAATCTCATCAAATATTTGGATCAATATTGGAAGATGTGGGATGGGATAGATGGGGGATGGGATAGATGGAGGATGGATAGATGGGGGATGGGATAGATGGGGGATGGGATAGATGGGGGATGGGATAGATGGGGGATGGGATAGATGGGGGATGGGATAGATGGGGGGATGGGATAGATGGGGGATGGGAGAGATGGGGGTGTGTGGGTGACTTTTTAGAGGTGGGTGGTGGAGGGTGAGTCGTTGATATTGACCCCCCCCCCGGATGTTTACTTGTTTTCATTGGCAAAGCCTGTGCTGAATAAGATGACATACAATATGCATTCCGTCATTTGTATATTTAATATATTGTATATCTAATATATTGTATATTTAATGACAAAGTCAGAAAATGACGTAAGTTACACAACATTTTAATCCATTGCAATTTAGACAGCAAATCGTAATTTAAGTTGTGTAAGCCCACACAAACTAATGTATATACATTTATAAACAGTTGTTTGTGTACCAGCTTACAGTATAAACAGTTGTTTGTGTACCAACTTACAGTATAAACAGTTGTTTGTGTATCAGCTTACAGTATAAACAGTTGTTTGTGTACCAGCTTACAGTATAAACAGTTGTTTGTGTACCAGCTTACAATATAAACAGTTGTTTGTGTACCAGCTTACAGTATAAACAGTTGTTTGTGTACCAGCTTACAGTATAAACAGTTGTTTGTGTACCAGCTTACAGTATAAACAGTTGTTTGTGTACCAGCTTACAATATAAACAGTTGTTTGTGTACCAGCTTACAGTATAAACAGTTGTTTGTGTACCAGCTTACAGTATAAACAGTTGTTTGTGTACCAGCTTACAGTATAAACAGTTGTTTGTGTACCAGCTTACAGTATAAACAGTTGTTTGTGTATCAGCTTACAGTATAAACAGTTGTTTGTGTACCAGCTTACAGTATAAACAGTTGTTTGTGTACCAGCTTACAATATAAACATTTGTTTGTGTACCAGCTTACAGTATAAACAGTTGTTTGTGTACCAGCTTACAGTATAAACACTTGTTTGTGGACCAGCTTACAATATAAACAGTTGTTTGTGTACCAGCTTACATGAGGTTCCTAGAAGTTTCTAGAAGTCATTGTTAGGATCATATCAACTCACCATCGTTGACCAGCCGTGTGAGAATTTTGGCCATTTCCTGACACTGTCTGACTCCAAACTCGACAGACCCGTCCTCTTCCAGGGCAAGATCTAAGTAATGAGGTCAAGGCAATCTATTTTTAAATAACATGGAATCATTGCATTATTATTTTTTTCACATTTAATGTGTGTGGACAAAGTTTGTATTGAATAGCACACGCAGACCGAGGGTAAAACGGAATTGTTTTTCTTATTTATAATCATGTCATCTTATTATAATCTTATCTATTACCATCGTGTGGATTTTGCGCCCATGCTAAGTCAGAAACGGATTAAAATGTAAAAGAAACTGTAACATGCTCATTATTCAACTGTAGTTTTTTTTATGGTGCGTTTTCCACTACGACACACGGATTAGTACGACAGGTCAAGGTACCCTCCCCCACTGTGACACGCGGATTAGTACAACAGGTCAAGGTACCCCACCCCCACTGTGACACACGGATTAGTACGACAGGTCAAAGTGACGCCCCCGAAAGGAACAACTGTTACACCATTTATTCGTAGAAGAGATTTCTGAGAAATATATTAAACATGAAGTGGTACACCTACACCTACACCTACGACCAAGAGAATGGAGACCTTCATACACAAATTTATTTTTTAAAAATGGTACGACAAGATTGAAAACATCAAGTTGTGTCAACAAGAAAAAATTGACAACCAAATCATAGAAATAAAATGGAGATGGATGGTACACACCCTCAGATGGGACACACCCTCAGATGGTACACACCCTCAGATGGGACACACCCTCAGATGGTACACACCCTCAGATGGGACACACCCTCAGATGGGACACACCCTCAGATGGGACACACCCTCAGATGGGACACACCCTCAGATGGGACACACCCTCAGATGGGACACACCCTCAGATGGGACACACCCTCAGATGGGACACACCCTCAGATGGGACACACCCTCAGATGGGACACACCCTCAGATGGGACACACCCTCTGATTTGACACACCCTCAGATGGGACACACCCTCAGATGGGACACACCCTCAGATGGGACACACCCTCTGATTTGACACACCCTCAGATGGGACACACCCTCAGATGGGACACACCCTCAGATGGGACACACCCTCAGATGGGACACACCCTCAGATGGGACACACCCTCAGATGGGACACACCCTCAGATCGGACACACCCTCAGATGGGACACACCCTCAGATGGGACACACCCTCAGGAAAGACAACAACAATAAAAAGCAAGACTAACACCAGAATGGAACCCACAGGGCAAACAAGACTAACACCAGAATGGAATCCACAGGGCAAACAAGACTAACACCAGAATGGAACCCACAGGGCAAACAAGACTAACACCAGAATGGAATCCACAGGGCAAACAAGACTAACACCAGAATGGAACCCACAGGGCAAACAAGACTAACACCAGAATGGAACCCACAGGGCAAACAAGACTAACACCAGAATTGAACCCACAGGGCAAACAAGACTAACACCAGAATGGAATCCACAGGGCAAACGGCCAAGAGGAAGACCCAAGCCATTAGTTCTTTAATTACAGTGTAATACCATTAATTCATACAAGTCATTATTCCTTACCAGGGGCGTCCCTTGGGTTGGTGTCACCCTGTGCGGTAGTTCATGATGTCACCCCCTTACAACTTACTCCATAGACCTCCTACGAGTCTTCCGGTGCCAAATAACGGGAACATACAGAATTTTATATTTTGGTGTCACCTCTTGTGATGGTGTCACCCGGTGCGGTCCGCAACCCCCAACCCCCACCCTCCTCAATGCCCTAGTGACGCCTCTGTTACTTCCATACCATTCATTTGTTGAGCCCAGAAGTCTGAGAAAGAGCAAAGGATGCGTGTAGGCAGGGTTGCCATATTGGTCCTTTTAAGGCCAAATTCTCAAAATTTGGCCTTTTTTAAGAGGGTTTGGCCTCAAAAAATTTTTTGGGCCTTTTTCCTTAAAAAAAATAAATATATATAATATATATAAAAATAATGTTTATCACAATTTTTTTTTAATTTGCCAATAAGTCAATAACCTTATTAATTATTTTCTATTTTTTAATAGCTTACGTGTATGTTAGACATTAAGATTTTTAACGAAAAGGCTATTAAGAAAAAGCCAGATATAGAATGCAGCTCACACTTTTAGACGCTATTGATAGAGTCAAGGCTGAGCTTTTGTTTACAAATAAATGCAGTGAGGACTTTCTCATTTCACCAAGAATGCTTGATGACTTGACATCTGATAAAGTTTATAATAATACTGCAAATAGCAGTCTAGAGGAAAAGGATGACCTGAAGCTTTTCTTTCAAATTTTTTATGTTAGTATCATAGTCTATTTATTTTGTGAGTACAACCATACATACGAACATTGGCATTTACACATTTATTATCCTTTTTCTCCTGGTTCTACCTTCATTTTAAATAGTTAAATAATTTTCAGCCGTTATGAGCCGTCCATAAATGACGTCACGCGATTTTGGCAGATTTTCAATGTATTTTCACCCCCCCCCAACCACTCGTCACACGTAATCAAGAGCTAGACCCTTTCCAATATGACGTCACAGTTCTTAAAAGCACCTTCCCCCTCGCCATAAATCTGTGACCCCCTCCCGCCCCCTAGGTGCGTGACGTCATTTTTGTTGACATTTTTCATATAACATAAGTTTGGCCTTTTTTGGCAGTCAGTTTGGCCTTTTACCCAAATTACAATCTGGCAACCCTGCGTGTAGGTTCTTTTGTTTTGTTGGTAGTTTGTTGGAGTGTTCCAACCCGTCATGTATAGTTTTACACTGAGCTTAGCTACAAATCAGACCTACGTCTAATGGGTTGTCTCAAGAAATGTGACATTGTATATGACATATGTTAGATGTGTTAGGGACCACACAACCTCCATTTGATTCAAGTTCAAGTTGGCCTAGGACTAATCTCTACTGGACTAATTGGACTTCGCCGCAGCTAAGTTTTTATTCGTGTTATTTGTGTACTATTTGTTCGTTGAGGAAGGCTCTTTGCCGGAACGTTCGCTGTTGTGTTACGTCCTGTCAGGCTAACTAATACCCTGTTTACATGTTATACATTCAGCCTATGTGACTATGTCAATTATGTGTAAATGTAATGTGCTATCTGTACTGAGCTCATCATACACTTTACGTCCATTCATTTGTAAATTGTAGACATAATTAAAATGTAACAATGGGGAAGATTTCAACAATGGCCAATGGTGTGAATTAATGGCAATGTATATGATATATGCTTTAAATAGCCACACTTATAGACTTATTCCGTCAGTTATTGAATTATTTTGAGGATCACTGCCACATCTATAAAATGTATCTTAATTTCCGGCATTGTTTCATCAAGGCTTCTCGTGCCATTCGCACAGGACCTAAAAATAACTGTTCAGAATTTCAATCAACAAATACTAAACTCATTTATCATTTAAACCTTTACACGCAAGCGATTGATTATATGGTGTCTCAAGTGAGAGAGGGGGTAAAGAATAGAAAGCGCTAAAACTAAATCTAAAATGCATGAGAAATGTCCGCTCTTACCTGACGTTTGTTGACACACAGCTAGTACCGGCTAGTACCGGATACCGGCTAGTACCGGTATATCCTCGTTTCACTAACACAAGCAACACACCTAATTGAAAATAACCTGGAGTCTTGACTATTTGTTTTAGACTGCTATCGCTTGCAGTACTCCGATCAAGTATTTAGCTACTACTAAAGCCAGACCTCATCAAATATCAGCAAACACATGCGGCTGATATTATGTAGGGTGCTTGACACACTAGAGGCACGCCCCACCCTGGAAAGGCCGTCCAATCTGTGTGTATATTATTGTATGTAGTTTTTATCCTGACCGACGAATAACAGCAGAGCGTTGACACCCCACACACCCTCTTGTCAATAGAACCATTCCACTAGCAAGGCGGAAAGTCACTTGAATAGATGTCACGTGATCACACTATTTCGTCACACGACGCGAGTTCCAAGAAAAACAAGGCCCAGTTCTCACAGCTAACGTTCTGGCACCCCAACTAAGTTCTGGCACCCTAACTAATTTCTGGCACCCCAACTAAGTTCTGGCACCACAATTAAATTCTGACAACCCAATTAAATTCTGACAACCCAATTAAATTCTGGCACCCCAACTAAGTTCCAGCTTCCTAATACAGTTTGAGCACCCCTATTAAGTTCTGGGGCCCAACGGAGTTTTGGCACCCCAACTAAAGTTTTGGCACCCCAACTAAGTTCTAACATCGCAACTAAGTGCTAGAATCCTTTAACTAAGTTAAGGCACCCCAAATACGTTCTAGCACCCTAACTAAGTTCTGGCACCCCACAGATTTCTAGTACCCCGGCGGTATTCTGCCCCCCCCCCAAACTAAGTTCTGACGCCCATCTTGTGTTGGTGCCATTAATTATACAATTTCCAACGCACGGCTAAGTTATGACTTAATAAAGTTACTTTTTAAATCCTTTATATTACCTCGTGGTATCTGCACCCTTGATTGCTTGTCGCCAAAACTTTGGATCGATTTTTAACCCACTTCCTCGTAAGCTAGCGAGCTGAAATTTAGCAGGCAGTTTCGTGGCGATGATAAAAACTATGTATCAAAATTTCAGATTGATCGCATGTACCGTAATTAAATTATTGATTTTTTTAGTTTATTTTATTTATTCCTATGTATCATGTTATTTTTTGAGATAGAGTGTCGCGGTGCGTATTATATTGAACAACCTTTCTGTCGCGCAATAAGGTGCGTATTTTATTGACAACTCTTTAAATAAACATATTCCTGATCGGTGCGCATTATATTAAACATGTTTTACGACACAACTGCAATTTTGTATTTTTGAATGGTCTTGCGCTGCGTATTATAATGAACATTCTTTTAGTTACTTCTCGTACATAAAGGATTTATAGTCAAAAACTAGTTTTTTTACGTTTTTTAAAAATTAAATCTTTTATATTAACTCGTGGTGTCTGATTGCTTGCTTGATTGCTTGTCGCCAAAACTTTGGTTCGATTTTTAACCCACTTCCTCGTAAGCTAGCGAGCTGAAATTTAGCAGGCAGTTTCGTGGCGATGATAAAAAACTATGTATCAAAATTTCAGATTGATCGCATGTACCGTAATTAAATTATTGAATTTTTAGATTATTTTATTTATTCCTATGTAACATGTTATTTTTTGAGATAGAGTGTCGCGGTGCCTATTATATTGAACAACCTTTCTGTCTCGCAATAAGGTGCGTATTTTATTGACAACACTTTTTATAAACATATTCCTGATCGGTGCGCATTATGTTAAACATGTTTTACGACACAACTGTAATTTTGAATTTTTGGATGGTCTTGCGCTGCGTATTATAATGAACATTCTTTTAGTTACGTCTCGTACATAAAGGATTTATAGTCAAAAACTTGTTTTTTTTTACGTTTTTTTAATTACTAGCATTAAAAAAAGTTGTTTAAAATAAGCCAACAAAGTAAAGTTGTCTTGTAGCGTCACTTGAAGAAACTACGTCACAGCTCAGAGCTATAAAACGATAAACTCCTTCTACTTCAGCTACCATCAAACTGTCGTGTTGGGGCTGCCTACTTTATTTACAAATGTTTGGTTATGCGAAAGGCACGTCGGACCCATCATTCGGTGCAACAAGCTGATTTTATAAGACATACGACCCCTAGATTTACTCAATCCGTTGATTTTTCTCAAGCCAAATCTGATTTAAGATGGCAAAGAAAAATTGATACGCCAGATCTGGGCAAAGAAACTCGTGTTATTCTTTTTTTAAAACGTTTTTTTTTGGCCTTTGTTACGAATAAAAGTTGGTGTTTACAGTTGAGAACGTACAGATTAGAGGCTAACAGTAAATTCAATGGCGTATCTTAAGACTTATTTTCGTGATCAGAATAAGTCTGCAACATCGTGTGAATCCGGGATAGCTGCACCGAACGTTACGTTTAAACAGCAAACGATCTCATATTATATTTAACTGGTTTTGTTGAATCAGCAGAAAACAACTTCTAAAATTATCTGCATGATGATAATAAGGAACATTTGAAGAATAAAAAATAATAAAGGCTAAATTCCGTTAGTTCCCGGTTCCCGACCCTTCTAATAGAGTTTAAGGGGCGGGGATGGTTATGGTGTGGTAATGGTGTGGTTATGGCGTGGTTATGGTGTGGTAATGGTGTGGTTATGGTGTGGTAATGGTGTGGTTATGGTGTGGTAATGACGTGGTTATGGTGTGGTAATGGTGTGGTAATGGTGTGGTAATGGCGTGGTAATGGTGTGGTTATGGCGTGGTTATGGTGTGGTTATTTCTAGTGAGGTCGCGGAGGGTATTGTGTACAGTCAAGGTGGGTATTGTGTACAGTCAAGGTGGGTATTGTGTACAGTCAAGGTGGGTATTGTGTACAGTCATGGTGGGTATTGTGTACAGTCAAGGTGGGTATTGTGTACAGTCAAGGTGGGTATTGTGTACAGTCAAGGTGGGTATTGTGTACAGTCATGGTGGGTATTGTGTACAGTCATAGTGGGTATTGTGTACAGTCATAGTGGGTATTGTGTACAGTCATAGTGGGTATTGTGTACAGTCATAGTGGGTATTGTGTACAGTCATAGTGGGTATTGTGTACAGTCAAGGTGGGTATTGTGTACAGTCAAGGTGGGTATTGTGTACAGTCAAGGTGGGTATTGTGTACAGTCAAGGTGGGTATTGTGTACAGTCAAGGTGGGTATTGTGTACAGTCATGGTGGGTATTGTGTACAGTCAAGGTGGGTATTGTGTACAGTCAAGGTGGGTATTGTGTACAGTCAAGGTGGGTATTGTGTACAGTCAAGGTGGGTATTGTGTATAGTCATAGTGGGTATTGTGTACAGTCATAGTGGGTATTGTGTACAGTCATAGTGGGTATTGTGTACAGTCATAGTGGGTATTGTGTACAGTCATAGTTGGTATTGTGTACAGTCATGGTGGGTATTGTGTACAGTCATGGTGGGTATTGTGTACAGTCAAGGTGGGTATTGTGTACAGTCAAGGTGGGTATTGTGTACAGTCAAGGTGGGTATTGTGTACAGTCAAGGTGGGTATTGTGTACAGTCAAGGTGGGTATTGTGTACAGTCAAGGTGGGTATTGTGTACAGTCATAGTGGGTATTGTGTACAGTCATAGTGGGTATTGTGTACAGTCATGGTGGGTATTGTGTACAGTCAAGGTGGGTATTGTGTACAGTCAAGGTGGGTATTGTGTACAGTCAAGGTGGGTATTGTGTACAGTCAAGGTGGGTATTGTGTACAGTCAAGGTGGGTATTGTGTACAGTCAAGGTGGGTATTGTGTACAGTCAAGGTGGGTATTGTGTACAGTCATAGTGGGTATTGTGTACAGTCATAGTGGGTATTGTGTACAGTCATAGTGGGTATTGTGTACAGTCATAGTGGGTATTGTGTACAGTCATAGTGGGTATTGTGTACAGTCAAGGTGGGTATTGTGTACAGTCAAGGTGGGTATTGTGTACAGTCAAGGTGGGTATTGTGTACAGTCAAGGTGGGTATTGTGTACAGTCATAGTGGGTATTGTGTACAGTCAAGGTGGGTATTGTGTACAGTCAAGGTGGGTATTGTGTACAGTCAAGGTGGGTATTGTGTACAGTCATAGTGGGTATTGTGTACAGTCATAGTGGGTATTGTGTACAGTCATAGTGGGTATTGTGTACAGTCATAGTGGGTATTGTGTACAGTCATAGTGGGTATTGTGTACAGTCATAGTTGGTATTGTGTACAGTCATAGTGGGTATTGTGTACAGTCATAGTGGGTATTGTGTACAGTCATAGTGGGTATTGTGTACATTCATAGTGGGTATTGTGTACAGTCATAGTGGGTATTGTGTACAGTCAAGGTGGGTATTGTGTACAGTCAAGGTGGGTATTGTGTACAGTCAAGGTGGGTATTGTGTACAGTCAAGGTGGGTATTGTGTACAGTCAAGGTGGGTATTGTGTACAGTCAAGGTGGGTATTGTGTACAGTCAAGGTGGGTATTGTGTACAGTCATAGTGGGTATTGTGTACAGTCATAGTGGGTATTGTGTACAGTCATAGTGGGTATTGTGTACAGTCAAGGTGGGTATTGTGTACAGTCATAGTGGGTATTGTGTACAGTCAAGGTGGGTATTGTGTACAGTCAAGGTGGGTATTGTGTACAGTCAAGGTGGGTATTGTGTACAGTCAAGGTGGGTATTGTGTACAGTCAAGGTGGGTATTGTGTACAGTCAAGGTGGGTATTGTGTACAGTCAAGGTGGGTATTTAGTACAGTCAAGTTGGGTATTGTGTACAGTCAAGGTGGGTATTGTGTACAGTCAAGGTGGGTATTGTGTACAGTCAAGGTGGGTATTGTGTACAGTCATAGTGGGTATTGTGTACAGTCATAGTGGGTATTGTGTACAGTCATAGTGGGTATTGTGTACAGTCATAGTGGGTATTGTGTACAGTCATAGTGGGTATTGTGTACAGTCATAGTGGGTATTGTGTACAGTCAAGGTGGGTATTGTGTACGGTCAAGGTGGGTATTGTGTACAGTCAAGGTGGGTATTGTGTACAGTCATAGTGGGTATTGTGTACAGTCAAGGTGGGTATTGTGTACGGTCAAGGTGGGTATTGTGTACGATCAAGGTGGGTATTGTGTACAGTCAAGGTGGGTATTGTGTACAGTCATAGTGGGTATTGTGTACAGTCATAGTGGGTATTGTGTACAGTCAAGGTGGGTATTGTGTACGGTCAAGGTGGGTATTGTGTACAGTCAAGGTGGGTATTGTGTACAGTCATAGTGGGTATTGTGTACAGTCAAGGTGGGTATTGTGTACAGTCATAGTGGGTATTGTGTACAGTCAAGGTGGGTATTGTGTACAGTCAAGGTGGGTATTGTGTACAGTCAAGGTGGGTATTGTGTACAGTCATAGTGGGTATTGTGTACAGTCAAGGTGGGTATTGTGTACAGTCAAGGTGGGTATTGTGTACAGTCAAGGTGGGTATTGTGTACCGTCTCCATCTATTCTTAACTTCAACGAACAGAAACTCATCTGCCCCCCCCCTTCCATGTAAGACAGAAAACCTGATCAAACAGCCACGTCTTGCCCCCCCCCCTCCATGTAAGACAGAAAACCTGATCAAACAGCCACGTCTTGCCCCCCCTCCATGTAAGACAGAAAACCTGATCAAACAGCCACGTCTTGCCCCCCCCCTCCATGTAAGACAGAAAACCTGATCAAACAGCCACGTCTTGCCCCCCCCCTTCCATGTAAGACAGAAAACCTGATCAAACAGCCACGTCTTGCCCCCCCCCCTCCATGTAAGACAGAAAACCTGATCAAACAGCCACGTCTTGCCCCCCCCCCTCCATGTAAGACAGAAAACCTGATCAAACAGCCACGTCTTGCCCCCCCCCTCCATGTAAGACAGAAAACCTGATCAAACAGCCACGTCTTGCCCCCCCCCCTCCATGTAAGACAGAAAACCTGATCAAACAGCCACGTCTTGCCCCCCCCCCTCCATGTAAGACAGAAAACCTGATCAAACAGCCACGTCTTGCCCCCCCCCCTCCATGTAAGACAGAAAACCTGATCAAACAGCCACGTCTTGCCCCCCCCCCTCCATGTAAGACAGAAAACCTGATCAAACAGCCACGTCTTGCCCCCCCCCCTTCCATGTAAGACAGAAAACCTGATCAAACAGCCACGTCTTGCCCCCCCCTCCATGTAAGACAGAAAACCTGATCAAACAGCCACGTCTTGCCCCCCCCCTCCATGTAAGACAGAAAACCTGATCAAACAGCCACGTCTTGCCCCCCCCCCATGAAGACAGAAAACCTGATCAAACAGCCACGTCTTGTCTTTGTGTTACAAGGGAGATAATACCATAATACCACAGTTATTGGACTTTAATATTGCCTGCCCCCACCCCCACCTCACCCGTCATAAATATTTCATAAATAAGAAAAAGAAGAGCTGACACAAGATTCAAAGTGTAGACGGGGATGTATGGGGGGGGGGAGAGGGATGGAGGGGTGGTGGGGTGAGTCGGGAGTGTAACGGTGGGTGGGGGAGGGGGGTAAGTCGGGAGTATAACGGTGGGTGGGGGAGGGGTGGTGGAGGACGGTACAAAGCTTGGGGGCTGATCTTTATTGCACGTTAGTCGACTGTCCCGTTAGTCGACTGTCCCGTGTGACTCTTTGGTCCTAAACTCTAGATCTTATCTCCATCTTGGGAGAACGTTCACAACAGTTGGGCGATGGGGAGCAGCGGGGAGGGGTCTTACCATTAGGATTGTGGAGGGGGGGGGTCTTCTAAGGCCGTAGCCTGAAGCAATCCTAAAATGTATCAGTGTCGTTTCCTTCATTAAAAATATTTACAAGTATATATTTGCGAATTTATTATGGTGAGTTGAATAAATCTGCTTAAAATGCGAATTATATCTATGATGACGCTAAGTTATGCATACAGAGAATCACTCAAATAGAGTTTCGTAAAAGACAATGTCATGCCAAATAAGAAAACGCTCAGAATCATTCAAATGAATCTGAAAGCAAAAAGTATGTTATAAAGCCTAATAAAAATAGCGGAACCATGGAAACTGAAAAACTAAACAACGCTTTAGTGAGGTTTCTGAGAGTCCTGCACTGATTGCTGGGGCCACAGAGTATAGAGGAATGAAGCTAATACACACTCACCCACACACACACTGATATTCATACCCATCCACCCACCCATCCATCCATCCACCCACCCATCCACCCACCCTCCCATCCATCCATCCATCCATCCATCCATCCATCCATCCATCCATCCATTTTATCTATGATTCAAGACATATGGTGTTTAATGACCTTCCTAAATAAATATTACAATCAACAGCTAATAATTCCAAATATATCAATAGATGTTATTGATTCAGTTCACAGCTAATAATTCCAAAGATAAATGAATGACCCCCTTTCCAGTCCATGGCGGACTATGGGTCAAGTGAAGTAGCGTTCACAAGATTTATTTAGCCACCACTAACGAGCAGTGTGTGAGCACAATGCCCGAGGGCCATGCCAGCACCGATAATAGAACCCGCGACTCTATTCTACCTCAGTTCGGCAGTCTTATCTCCATCTTGGGAGAACGTTCACAACAATCTTTAGCACTGCCTGCACAGCTGCACAAAGAACCATAATTTGCTTTTTGTCAGTGCTACTCCTTAATTTCAAGGGAGGTGACTCCACGTCGCCCAGGGTCCAATCACTCTGCCGACCTATTTATTGGACATAATTGTTTGGACGCGGGTCTTGTAGTCTAGACATTTTTGTCAAAGATCCTCTGGGTCGGCCTGGGAACTGCGTGTTGGGGCAGGGGAGACAACTTTACTTTCTATATCTAGAGTATTCGCTCCCCTGCTCGCTTTACAAATATTTTTAATTAAGTAACATTTTAAAAAAAGTTTAGTTAGGATAAAGCATAAAAGAAAAACCAAATGGTTACTCTCAGATTTTGCTCCTACACAAAATCCCTTTCAAATTATATGAGGCCATAGGCAAGGCCAAAGACAAGGCCAAAGAAAAAGCCATAGACAAGGCCAAAGAAAAAGCCATAGACAATGCCATAGACAAGGCCATAGACAAGGCCAAAGACAAGGCCATAGACAAGGCCAAAGAAAAAGCCATAGACAAGGCCAAAGACAAGGCCAAAGACAAGGCCATAGACAAGGCCAAAGACAAGGCCAAAGACAAGGCCAAAGACAAGGCCATAGACAAGGCCAAAGAAAAGCCATAGACAAGGCCATAGACAAGGCCAAAGACAAGGCCATAGACAAGGCCATAGACAAGGCCAAAGACAAGGCCAAAGAAAAAGCCAAAGACAAGGCCATAGACAAGGCCAAAGACAAGGCCATAGACAAGGCCATAGACAAGGCCAAAGAAAAATCCATAGACAAGGCCATAGACAAGGCCATAGACAAGGCCAGGCCACTGCTGGGGCTCGAGAGGATGGAGAGGATGACGCATTTTATCTGTTGGCCTTATTAAGCCAGTCAATACTGACCCTTTATCCAGTCAGTACTGACCTTTTAGCCAGTCAATACTGACCCTTTAGCCAGTCAATACTGACCTTTTAGCCAGTCAATACTGACATTTTATAAAGTCAATACTGACCCTTTAGCCAGTCAATACTGACCTTTTAGCCAGTCAATACTGACCATTTAGTCAGTCAATACTGACCCTTTAGTCAGTCAGTACTGACCTTTTAGCCAGTCAAAATTGATCCTTTAGCCAGTCAATGTCAACTGACTGACAGTCAACTTTGACCATTAGAGATAACAGAGAGCTCGTACATTTGCCCCACGACAGTCGAAAGACGTGTTACAAACATGACAGTCGAGAGATGTGTTACAAACACGACAGTCGAGAGATGTGTTACAAACATGACAGTCGAGAGATGTGTTACAAACATGACAGTCGAGAGATGTGTTACAAACATGACAGTCGAGAGATGTGTTACAAACATGACAGTCGAGAGACGTGTTACAAACATGACAGTCGAGAGATGTGTTACAAACATGACAGTCGAGAGATGTGTTACAAACATGACAGTCGAGAGATGTGTTACAAACATGACAGTCGAGAGATGTGTTACAAACATGACAGTCGAGAGATGTGTTACAAACATGACAGTCGAGAGATGTGTTACAAACATGACAGTCGAGAGATGTGTTACAAACATGACAATCGAGAGATGTGTTACAAACAAAGCTGTAGGTGAGTACCGCCGAGTATTGGTAGAAAATGGGCCACCTGTAGCTGGTTGAGACCCACTGTCTTCAAAGCACAAGGATGTTGGGGGGGGGGAAGAGGATGACATTTCGGTGACAGTTCGCCCCACCCCCTCCCTCCCCTTTTCACACAACGTTCAATATTGACAGTGAAGCAGTGAGTCAACTTGTCACTGGCAGAAGGAGCGTGTCCGATAGATGGCGCCAAGGGTCTTCACTCAGCACGTTCTCCCAGTGGACAAAACAAACCAACTGACACACACGCAGACAAACACCAAAGGGCGGGAATAGCTCCACGTAGGTCCGGACTTACATGAGCAAGCAGACCTCAAACACTTCACAGGAATTTTTTAAAAATTCCTACTGCAGAGTTGCATCCCTTCAAGACGAGTTCATTTCACCTCAAGAAGTTCATTACACCTCAAGAAGTTCATTACACCTCAGAGGTTCTCAACATAGAGAGAGGAAAAGGTTATTTTAAAGCTGTACAAAACTGTAAGTATTCAATGCAACAAAATAGTAATATACAGAAATGTTCTGCAACATACATGTACTTTAATTGACAAAAAGCGTATTAAAATATTCACTGATTTTTTTTAGGGTATTGAGCATTAAAATACAAACAAACGAACCAGTTAGTAACCACTCACTAGATGTGCAGTAGATGGTGCCATGCTACTGAATGTGTTAAAAGATTCCATGGTCACTACTCAACGTCACAACTCACGTCACAACTCACGTCACAACTCACGTCACCACTCACGTCACAACTCACGTCACAACTCACGTCACCACTCACGTCACAACTCACGTCACCACTCACGTCACAACTCACGTCACCACTCACGTCACAACTCACGTCACCACTCACGTCACTACTCACGTCACCACTCACGTCACAACTCACGTCACTATTCACGTGTCTGTTCAACAGAATGGCTTAGAATAAACATTTTGGTAGAGAACAGTCGGCCATTAATGACCATTTTATCTCTTTGTTACACAGAAAAGTTAAGAAGAGAAAAATTTTAAGTAGGGCTGGTACTGAATAATTTTTTTGTTTGATTAATCCGGAAAAATTTAATCGATTAATCTCGATTAATTCGATTTTTTATAACGCATATAGAGATCCCGTTAAGTTGCGATTCATTTAGTCGCGAAATCGGTTAAATCGCGGTAATTCTATTGTGACGTAACACAGCAAATTCGTTCTGCTATGCAAGAAATAAGGAAGAAACACATTTTTGTTGACACGCCTAAATAAATGATTATAATACGACGGGAAAGCATGCAAGTAGCATTAATTTTAAGCGAATCATAAATGTGAACCACTTACAGGAGCTGATCAATAATTCGCTCCCACTCCCCTGACCGATACTCTCCCCTTCCACTTGCAGGTACTCACTCCTTCCCTTGACCGGTATGTAACAAAATGGTTGGTTACCATATGAACTTCGTATAGACATCGTTATTTCATGGCGGGAAATTTATTAATAGAAATATCCGGGGCATTCAGTGGGACACATTTCATTCAAGTTATTACATCTCCGAGTGTTCTATGGAGGAGACGTATCAAACATTTGTTAAATTGTAGCTTAAGTTGAGTCAACTTAGTCGAAAAGACCAAACACAAAACACAGCCGCCATATTGTAATAACACAAAACACAGCCGCCATATGGTAACAACACAAAACACAGCCGCCATATTGTAAGAACACAAAACCTTATTTACAGCCGCCATATTGTAAGAACACAAAACCTTATTTACAGCCGCCATATTGTAATAACATTTTTGGCAAACGTTTTGAAACTTGATGACCTCGGTAACTCGAGATGTGACCTTTGAAACATAAGATGTGACCTTTGAAACATAATATGTGACCTTTGAAACATAATATGTGACCTTTGAAACATAATATGTGACCTTTGAAACATAAGATGTGACCTTTGAAACATAATATGTGACCTTTGAAACATAATATGTGACCTTTGAAACATAATATGTGACCTTTGAAACATAATATGTAACCTTTGAAACATAAGATGTGACCTTTGAAACATAATATGTGACATTTGAAACATAAGATGTGACCTTTGAAACATAATATGTGACCTTATGAAGTCAAATGTGACCTTTGTTAAATCAAGATGTCCACTACATAAGTCAAGATATGACCTTAGAACCCCAAATGACCAGCTCAGAAATTTACCAGACGTCAAAAACACCAAGGAAGAACGGAAATGATTTATATGCTTAAAAGTTGTCAGTGGGAGCTTTGAGACGAAACGAAACATGCCAAGCCTCGCTTTGAGGTTCTAACAACTAAATCCCTGGCCAAGAGAGACTGGTACGTCGACATAATCCTAACGGTTGTTTTTCCCGTTCGGTGGGGAGGAAAGAAAAACAAACAAGCTGTGTTCATGAACGCTTTCCAACTTGTTCAGAATATTCACTCAAAGTGAGCGAAATGAGAATTTTGAAGTCTTTCAATTTTTGCTGTTTGAATGAATGGAAGGGGGTAACTAGTGATTTGTGGTGACGTGTGGTGTGGCAGTGAATTTGTTTGGGGCCGTCCATAAAGTACGTCACGCTCCAGAGGGGGGGGGGAGGGTTTTAGAAAGTGTGACAGTTTGTGACAGGGGGTGGGGGGTCCGGCCATGTGTGACATCACGCTGTTTTATATTAAATTTTGATTATTTTGTTAATAAAAAAACAAGATTTTTGTTCTAAAGTGTGACGTACTTTAGGGGGGGGGGTCCAAGATGTGTGACAGTTTGTGACAGGGGGGAGTTAAAAATGGTCAAAAATAGCGTGACGTACTTTATGGACGGCCCCTTGGTAGAATAGGCAGCCAAATGTTTGCTGACATGTCGCATTTTTAAATGAAAATGTTAAAGACTATATTATATCAGAAAACGGGACTCGGGGCATATTATAGTTTGAAGTCCGCTGAATTACATTGTAACTGTGTAACTTTCTTGAACCCAAATAACAACAAAATAAGTAGGTATTCATTTCAAAGGACAAGGGAGGTAATTAACCCATGAGTCCCTATAATTGAAGGGAGACAACTCCATGGAGCCAGGTTGTCCTATGACGTTGTGTGGAAACCTGAATATTGCTGGTACACCCACCACCCCCCCCCACGCCCCCCCCACCACCAACCTCCAAAAATTAATATAGCAGGCAAATGATCTAATCCTATCAAGTACAATGATTCATTTTGTTTTATAAATCTGAATAGAAAAAAAAATTAAAATCGATTTTTTTTAAACGGCAACATTTGAGATGTTATAACATTTACTCCGTGAATTGTTTTTTCACGTTTATCGAATAGTGATAGAGTGTGTACAGTAAAGTGATAGAGTGTGTACAGTAAAGTGATAGAGTGTGTACAGTAAAGTGATAGAGTGTGTACAGTAAAGTGATAGAGTGTGTACAGTTGGAAGGACCACAAATATTTGATGTTCTTTGTACCATCCATATCATTCATTATACGGTTTCTTTTATTCTTTATTATATATAGGAACACAGATTACAATATAGGAACACAGAGTACAATATAGGAACACAGAGTACAATATAGGAACACAGAGTACAATATAGGAACGCAGAGTACAATATAGGAACACAAGGTACAAGAAACACTAGTACTACACCTACTAATACGGTTAAAGTGCATTCATTACTGTGTTGTACCGGGGACAACATTCATTACTGTGTTGTACCGGGGACAACATTCATTACTGTGTTGTACCGAGGGACAACATTCATTACTGTGTTGTACCGGGGGGACAACATTCATTACTGTGTTGTACCGGGGGGGAGAACATTCATTACTGTGTTGTACCGGGAAGAACAAAAGTGCCGCAGTTTGAACAATCTCTGACAATGCGCATTCCTCGGTGAATAACTAGTGCTACAGACATGGCCTAGTTATTGCTACAGACATGACCTAGTTAGTGCTACAGACATGACCTAGCTATTGCTACAGACATGACCAAGTTAGTGCTACAGACATGACCTGGTTAGTGCTACAGACATGACCTAGTTATTGCTACAGACATGACCTAGTTAGTGCTACAGACATGACCTAGTTAGTGCTACAGACATGACCTAGTTATTACCACAGACATGAGCTAGTCATTACTACAGACATTACAGACTTTACATTAGCACACATGGCGAATACACATTGAGGACAACACCTTCTGTACGGTGGCGAGAACACAACACACATCTCTGCACGGTGGATATAACACAACACACATATCTACACGGTGGAGAGAACACAACACACATCTCTACACGGTGGAGAGAACACAACACACATCTCGCACTGTACTCAAACTTTATAGCTACTGATTAAAATAAAATCTCTTTAAAAATCCCACTTTCCAAAAGTCTATTGTTTGAGCCGTTCACCACACAAGGATCACTTATCAAAATTTGAGATCCCCTGTGACCCCGCGTGGTTCGTGCGATAATATGAGATCCCCTGTGACCCCGCGTGGTTCGTGCGATAATATGAGATCCCCTGTGACCCCACGTTGTTCGTGCGATAATAAGAGATCCCCTGCGACCCCGCGTGGTTCGTGCCATAATTTACCTTTGAAAAGTTTAATTTTCGTTCATAATTAACATATTAAGACATATGTATGAGTGATGTATTGACATTCATAATTCTCTATTATTTGAAACGAATTTGTATTAAGGGCTGAAATATGCAACAGATTTAAAACTACTAGAATGATCGACATTAAATGTCATAAAGTGTGTGTATGTGTATAAGTTGTGTGTATGCGTATGTGTGTGTAAGTCACAGGTGGCGTGTGTAGCTAACAACAGCTTGAAAAGGTAATAACCCTTATACTGACGTGTTCTTTACCAGGGGTATACAACCATCTTCCCTCTAAGGTTCGTTGGTCCGTGTGCAAAGTTGCTCAGCATCCATTTTTGTGCAATACTTAACCAAATATGCTGCGCGGTAATCCTAAACAGCTGCGTGGCGTCGGTTAGATAACTGCGCGGCCGCGCAGCTTAAAGGGAAAATTGGTGACAAACCGTGGACAAATTGAGCGACTTGTAGCAAGTGATTTATCTCGAAGTTGATTGTATGAACAATAATAATTTATCCACAATACTATCTATTGCTACACCGGGATGAGGAAAAACCTACTACGTTTTCCCGTGGTATGCAAACCTCGGAGGTGGAGGGGGGAGATGAGAAACCTCACACACATCTCACAGTAGGGACAAAACCTCACACACATCTCACAGTAGGGACAAAACCTCACACACATCTCACAGTAGGGACAAAACCTCACACACATCTCACAGTAGGGACAAAACCTCATACACATCTCACAGTAGGGACAAAACCTCACACACATCCCACAGTAGGGACAAAACCTCACACACATCTCACAGTAGGGACAAAATCTCACTCACATCTCACAATAGGGACAAAACCTCACTCACATCTCACAGTAGGGACAAAACCTCACACACATCTCACAGTAGGGACAAAACCTCACACACATCCCACAGTAGGGACAAAACCTCACACACATCTCACAGTAGGGACAAAATCTCACTCACATCTCACAATAGGGACAAAACCTCACACACATCCCACAGTAGGGACAAAACCTCACACACATCCCACAGTAGGGACAAAACCTCACACACATCCCACAGTAGGGACAAAACCTCACACACATCCCACAGTAGGGACAAAACCTCACACACATCTCACAGTAGGGACAAAACCTCACACACATCTCACAGTAGGGACAAAACCTCACACACATCTCACAGTAGGGACAAAACCTCACACACATCCCACAGTAGGGACAAAACCTCACACACATCCCACTGTAGGGACAAAACCTCACACACATCCCACAGTAGGGACAAAACCTCACACACATCCCACAGTAGGGACAAAACCTCACACACATCTCACAGTAGGGACAAAACCTCACACACATCTCACAGTAGGGACAAAACCTCACACACATCCCACAGTAGGGACAAAACCTCACACACATCCCACAGTAGGGACAAAACCTCACACACATCTCACAGTAGGGACAAAACCTCACACACATCCCACAGTAGGGACAAAACCTCACACACATCTCACAGTAGGGACAAAACCTCACACACATCTCACAGTAGGGACAAAACCTCACACACATCACACAGTAGGGACAAAACCTCACACACATCTCACAGTAGGGACAAAACCTCACACACATCACACAGTAGGGACAAAACCTAAATTATCTCTGCACTACAGGGTTGCTTGCACCTTTAGAGCCGGTTTTCTTGTTAACCTAATCTCTAATCTCTTCCTTATTTCTGATCATAACAGTTAGTTAGCCTAGACCCCCCCTTCCCCCCATACCGCACCCCCCTTCCCCCCATACCGCACCCTCCATTCCCAGTGCGGCCCCACGTCCCCATTCTCTCCCCAGGGGCGTAGTCTAATACTAATACCCTCCTAATACCACACAGAGAACAAAACGTCAGCTGTCACACTGGCCGTATTGAGTCCATCTTCGGTTCACGCAGTCGGTTTTCATCAAAATGTTTCTTTTAAAAAAATGATCACAATTAAAAAAATGATCACAATTCAAGCTTAAAATAGAATCAACGCTTGACATCGCCTAGATTTTTTCTAGGATTACTTTATTTTATTAAATATTTAAATTATCCACAGATGTCGATGAAATACTTAATGTTGAGTGTCAAAATGTGTCACTTTAATGAATTGTGTCACGGAAACAATGTAACTTACTGTACACAAGGCAGCTAACAACGTAACTAACTGTACACAAGACAGCTAACGACGTAACTTCCCTGTACATAATGCTTCAAACAATGTTACTTCCTGTACACAAGACAGCTAACGACGTAACTTCCTGTACATAATGCTTCAAACAATGTTACTTCCTGTACACAAGGCAGCTAACTATGTAACTTCCTGTACATAATGCTTCAAACAACGTTACTTCCTGTACACAAGGCAGCTAACTATGTAACTTCCTGTACATAATGCTTCAAACAACGTTACTTCCTGTACACGAGGCAGCTAACTATGTAACTTCCTGTACATAATGCTTCAAACAACGTTACTTCCTGTACACAAGGCAGCTAACTATGTAACTTCCTGTACATAATGCTTCAAACAACGTTACTTCCTGTACACAAGGTAGCTAACTATGAAACTTCCTATACATAATGCTTCAAACAACGTTACTTCCTGTACACAAGGTAGCTAACTACGTAACTTCCTGTACACAAGGAGGCTATTTCATCAATACTTTAGTTACATTAACATTTAAAACTATTAAATTTAAGGCTAAGACACACTTGAAAGGTCAAAGGTGATAAAGTCGTCTGAAATGTGCCATCTTTCTGGGAAATGATAACATTTGGTGTACACGAAACTAGACTTTTAATACATACAAATGCATTTTTGTGTGTGTAAATGACAGGAGGGGAGGTGAGGTCACTTGGGACAGGCAGGCGACTTGAGTATCCTCCTCCCCCGCCCTCCTCTCCAAGAAGAGTTGCTTCCCTCAATTCCCCAAGGTCATTAAACCCATTGTTCTATCAGTCCAACCTCCCCCCCCCACATCCTAAGTCCATTGGCCGTTAAACAAAGTCTCCCGTTTGTCCAGGGACGGTGCAAGAAAACAAACGGGGTGGGGGGATGGAGGTCGTGTCCATATAACCACTGACCATGGGCACATACAACTGCATTAACTCACCATAGGGGAGGTCACCACTCCACAAGTAAAATCTGTTTGTTTAGGGACGAATAGCAATGGCACACAATGGATCGGTCTAAAACAGTCATGATTCATCTCAATGTGGTTTTGTGGCGGTATCAATAAAAACGAAATTATATATTTTCAACATGTGCGAAAAAAAGCCACAGTGGACATTGCAAGCACCAATAACCACAGCGGACTTTGCAAGCACCAAGAACCACAGTGGACTTTGCAAGCAACAAGAACCACAGTGGACTTTCCAAGCACCAAGAACCACGGTGGACTTTGCAAGCACCAAGAACCACAGTGGACTTTACAAGCACCAAGAACCACAGTGGACATTGCAAGCACCAAGAACTACAGTGGACTTTGCAAGCACCAAGAACCACATTCACACCACAGTGGACATTGCAAGCACCAATAACCACAGTGGACATTGCAAGCACCAACAACCACAGTGGACTTTGCAAGCAACAAGAACCACAATCACATCACAGTGGACTTTACAAGCACCATTACAGCTCGCATGAATTGCACCGTTGGCTCATCTCATTATGATAACTAACCAATGGGACACATGGGACAAATGGGAGTCATGGGACACATGGGAGTCATGGGACAAATGGGAGTCATGGGACAAATGGGAGTCATGGGACACATGGGAGTCATGGGACACATGGGAGTCATGGGACAAATGGGAGTCATGGGACAAATGGGACAAATGGGAGTCATGGGACAAATGGGACAAATGGGAGTCATGGGACACATCGGACACAAGTTCAGTGATACTGACACAACATAGGCGTTTCTCTTACTCACCCCCCCCTCACTCTCTCTGCGTGTTGCCGAAGTTAACAGTGAGTTACACACAGTGGATTATGCGAAGATAACACATTAAGGTCCACTCATCCAAGCCATCCAGTTTACATATTATCAAGGGCGGAAATAGCCTACAACTACAAAGTTTGCCCGGAAAAGGGAGAGGGTAGGCGCGTCCCAACTGATGGCTCATGACTACGTCTCTGAGAGCAATTTGACAGGCTATTTGTGTTTTAAAGGATACAGTCGAGCATCGTTTTCAATGACGTCATCGGGTCGGTTTTGTAGAACTTCCGGAACTCTTTTCTGATGTCGTAAAACTTATAGAAGTAACTGGCCAGCGGAATGTTCTTTTTACAGCATTCATGGTGAATACATTGCCGCAGGTGTGCTTGACCATCAGTCAGCAGGCAGAAAGACCGACCGCCATGTTCTGGGTGCACTCCTTTAGCACTGAGAAATCTGTCAAACTGGGGAGAAAATTTTAAAATACAATTATTAAATGATTCTTTCAAAAGTTGATTGCCGAGAACATGTTTTAGACATTTATTTGGAATAATGAAACATGATATCTGAGATGATTACCGAAGTTTTAAGGGAATTATTAACATTAGGGATAAAGCTCTTTGGGTTCGTCCATAAAGTACGTCACGCTATTTTTGACCATTTTTACCCCCCCCCCATCCCCTGCTGTCACAAACTGTCACACATCTTGGACAAAGTACGTCACACTTTCGAACACAAATGTTGTTTTTTAATAACAAAATAAGAAAAAATTAATATAAAACAGCGTGACGTCAACCCCAAACCCCTCCCCCCTGTCACACTTTCTTACACCCCCTCCCCCCTCTGGAGCGTGACGTCAACCCCCAACCCGTCCCCCCGGTCACACTATCTTACACCCCCTCCCCCCTCTGGATCGTGACGTCAACCCCCAACCCGTCCCCCTGTCACACTTTCTTACACCCCCTCCCCCCGGTCACAAACTGTCACACTTTCTTACACCCCCTCCCCACGGTCACAAACTGTCACACTTTCTTACACCCCCTCCCCCCTCTGGAGCGAGACGTACTTTATGAACGGCCCCTTTTAATGTACGACTTAGATTAAAAAATAACGCCGAGAAAAAGGAGGCTGGAGTTTAGAACGGATAGAAAGACAACAATGAGAACATTAACTTTTGTGTAGGTGAGCTGCATTCTCTTAGAGTTAGAGTTAGAGATAACACATGTGATGGTGGAAACGTACGAGAATCAACAACAATAATACAATAACCGGAAATGTTGAACTAAATGTTACATTTCAACAACGCTGTGTGGCCAGGTACTAACTCGAACATTTAGAGAATGCTCCAGAAAATTCAGTGACCACGTAATTTATAATTTGTGTTTCTGAAACTTAAAAAAAAATCCTTTGCATTCATAACGTGACAAAATGATATCTCAGGCAAAACATAACAACACGAGATCTCAACGAGACGTGATAACACGAGATCTCAGGCAAGACGTGACAACACGAGATCTCAACGAGACGTGACAACGAGATCTCAGGCGAGACGTGACAACACGAGATCTCAGGCGAGACGTGACAACACGAGATCTCAGACGAGAGGTCCAACGGGTCTTGCCAAACTTGGAGTTGTGTGTGTGTTCCTTCGTGTTTGTTTATTTGTACTTGCGCGTCTGTTTGCAAGCATGCCGAGCGGACGAGAATGGTTGTGTGTGTGTGTGTGTGTGTGTATTTGAGGGGGGAGCAGGTCTAGCTGGTTTGGGGGAGAGAGAGGAGAGGCATAGAAGAGGGGTGTGTGGACATGGTATGTGGTACAGGGGAATTAAGGCTCATGATTACCCCAAGGGGAAGGAAGTCATACTGTTATGGTTGTGGTCAGTGCATGCTGGTAATGCCAGGCGCACTTTAAGATGGTTCAGTTCTGGTAGCTAGTCGCATAAGGGGGGGGGGCAGAACGGGGAAACAGTGTCATTCTAATATCTTTTTTCGGGGATACATTTTTTGAGGTCACAAGGTTGCTTGAGGGGGGGGGCATTAGGAAAGTATTTTGGGGGCATGAGGAAAACTTTTGGGGGGGGGGTGGGATTAGGAAAATTGCTTGGAAGCATTAGGTTAAAAACAAAAACAGTTTATATTCTAACATTAATGTAACTTGTGTAACCATTCCTGATAGATGTGCGATGAGAAACTATGGCACAAGACTAGCGGAACCAACACAAAAGTGGGGGGGGGGGGGGGGGTGTTAGGGTATAGAACAATAAAAGTTGGGAGTAGATAAAAGTAGGGGGAAAGACAAGGGGGGGGGGATTGATACTAGCTAGTATACATTTTTGGGGGGGGGGTGGGGGGGGGGGGGGAAGTTCTTTTTTATACATATATATTGGGGGGGGGGAATTGTATTGTGGGGGGGGGGGGGGGGGGGGGGGGGGGGGGGGGGGGTTGGTGGGGTATGATGAAGTGGGTATTTTGGATGATGAGTTAGTGGGGTGTGGGAGGGATGTGGTTGAGGTTATGAGAAATAGAGATGATAAGGTGAGGTGTGAGAGAAGAATTAGATGAGAAGAAAAAGAGATGTGAGAGGAGAAGTAGTGAGAATGAGAAGAGAGAAAGATATAAAAATGTATAATAAAAAAAGGTATGTAGATGATGAGAGGAGAAGGGAGGAGAGAGAGAGAAAGATATAAAGAATAAGATAAAAAGGATGTGAGAGGAATGATAGGAGAAAGGGAGGAATAAGAGGAGATGAAGGATATAATCAGAAAGAATAAGAAAAAAATAAGAGGATGTAAAAATGAGAGAGTGAGGAGAAGTGGTGGAGAGATAGATGATGAGATGTATATAATAGAATAAGAAAAAATGATGTTGACTGATGAATGAAATTAGAAATGTTGGGATGAGATATAAGAGAAGTAAAAAATGAATAAAGTATAACTCCGCCCTTCACAGCACCCTCTACTCCTCTACATCATGACTTTAATGATGTGTGATGGTGAAAGGGCCCGAGTCAGACTTACGGTGAGATATTTAATGTCTGCCCGGGGCCACATCAAGTGATGAGTCCAAACTTTTAATATCTGTGGTAATGACTGCCCCCCCCCCGCCCTAACACCAGGTCCCTGGCAACAGCCCGGGGCTTAGTTAGAGAACATACGGAGACGTTTGGACTTAACCGGCGTCAAGTCGTCAAATCTACAGACATAAACGTAGCAAGTGATACAATCGTGTTTCCAATGTTTCCATCAGGGAGTTGAGGACTTCAAACTTAACATCAAGAAAAAAATAATAAAACACGGTTTTGTTGGGACCAATGTTCCCTCTAAGGTTCCTTGGTCCGTGTGCAAAGTAAAAAAAACCAAACTCGTGTGCAAAGTTGCACAGCATCCATTTTTTGTGTGCAATATTTTACAAAATTTGCTGAGCGGTAATTCTAAACTGCTGCGCGGAGTCGTTCAGATATCTGCACGAGCGCGCAGCTTAAAGGGAAGCTTGGGGTGGGTACAGATACACATGGACAGAGCTGAATAATGATGAGAAGCAGAGGCGTCAGTTGGTAGGCGGTCCGCCCCCCTCCCCACCTAGTGACGCCACTGGTGAGAAGTTTGTGGTGATGACCTAAACAAGATCTCATACAATAAATCAATGGCTTATTTTATCTTATATATTACAGACAGATTATTGCGTCATACTCTTATCCATGGCTTATGTCTGGTTTTGCTTAAGTTAGTGTACTACAGTAAAGAGCTGTGCATATAAATTATTATAAATAATACCGCTAAAAGGGGAACAATTTGTGATCAGACGAGGAAACCAAAGGTGATGTAGTGGCCCACACTTGAATGACGTCATAACACCAGGCAGCCCAACAGCTTTCAATGACACGTGTTAACAGCGACCTGTCAGCACACTTTCTCACATCGCCACTAATACTAAATAACGCCAATATAACCGTTGGCGAATGCACATTTCATGAGGTATAATGAAAGCTGTCTGTCTAACAGCCGCTGTAGCCACCATTCAACAAAACAAAAACATGAAACAAGCAAAGTAGTTGAATCAACGGATGAATGATATCAGAGTAAGTCGCTAAAAACAGACAGACAAAGTTGGACAATATTCTGGTAATATCTGAAATTGAAAGATCTAAAAGACATGAGAGAAAAGTGAAAGTGGAGTGACAAAGATGGTTGCAAACGATGGAAAGAGAAAGATGAAGCAGAACGGTTGGCAGATAGGGATAAAAAAAAATGGAAGAGAAATGACGGAGAAAAGTTGTAAGTGAAACTTTAGAGAAAGATGAAAGAGAACTGGCAAAGAGAAGTGGAAGATGGATAAAGTTGGAAGAAAAATGGCAGAGAGGGGATGAAGAGGACTCTCAGAGTATTGAAAGCCAAATATTTTATTATAGCACGTGTGTCGTGTATGCTATCGGCTGTTACCCGAAAGTTACAACAAGACAGGAGACCTGGAGGTTGGTGGAGACCAACTTAGATGTCAACCCTCTTGGCTCATACCCCCTCCTCTTGGCTCATACTCCCTCCTCTTGGCTCACAGCCCCTCCTCTTGGTTCACACTCCCTCCTCTTGGCTCACACCAACTCCACCCTCTTGGCTCACACTCCCTCCTCTTGGCTCACACCCCCTCCTCTTGGCTCATACCCCCTCCTCTTGGCTCACACTCCCTCCTCTTGGCTCACACCCCCTCCTCTTGGCTCATACCCCCTCCTCTTGGCTCACACTCCCTCCTCTTGGCTCACACCCCCTCCTCTTGGCTCATACCCCCTCCTCTTGGCTCACACTCCCTCCTCTTGGCTCACACCCCCTCCTCTTGGCTCATACCCCCTCCTCTTGGCTCACACTCCCTCCTCTTGGCTCACACTCCCTCCTCTTGGCTCACACTCCCTCCTCTTGGCTCACACCCCCTCCTCTTGGCTCACACTCCATCCTCTTGGCTCACAGCCCCTCCTCTTGGTTCACACTCCCTCCTCTTGGCTCACACCAACTCCACCCTCTTGGCTCACACTCCACCCTCTTGGCTCACAGCCCCTCCTCTTGGTTCACACTCCCTCCTCTTGGCTCACACCAACTCCACCCTCTTGGCTCACACTCCATCCTCTTGGCTCACACCCCCTCCTCTTGGTTCACACTCCCTCCTCTTGGCTCACACCAACTCCATCCTCCTCACACATTGTTACCAACTGTTTCTGTGTACAGCAGCCAATCACTTGACACAATGGTAGCCCTCCTCCCTCCCCCACCCCAACCACGTATTAATGTAAACAGGATGTTAAGATCTGCCATCACCGACCCAAATCTCTTCACGTATGCATCACGTTAGGGGAACCTAGGACGACCACCCCCAACCCCCAAGAAATTGGTGCCCTAACCAATGAGGCACAAACTAAGAGGTGCAAGAACAAATTCAAAGTATTTTTCCTTCTCTCACTTAAGCCTGACTTAAGGCTCTAAGAATAAGACAACACTGTGTATGTAGCCAATCATATATATGCCAATATGCTGTCCATGACAACACAAATCATATATATGGCAATACGCTGTCCATGACAACACACATCATATATATGGCAATATGCTGTCCATGACAACACACATCATATATATGGCAATATGCTGTCCATGACAACACACATCATATATATGGCAATACGCTGTCCATGACAACACACATCATAATATATGGCAATACGCTGTCCATGACAACACACATCATATATATGGCAATACGCTGTCCATGACAACACACATCATATATATGGCAATACGCTGTCCATGACAACACACATCATATATATGGCAATACGCTGTCCATGACAACACACATCATATATATGGCAATACGCTGTCCATGACAACACACATACATATATATGGCAATACGCTGTCCATGACAACACACATCATATATATGGCAATACGCTGTCCATGACAACACACATCATATATCAATACTGCAGCAACACCTCATAGGCAACGTGTCCATGACAACAACACAATTCACATCTAGATTTCTTCGTTTGGAGCTCTCCATCTGTCAACTATCTCCATCTGTCAACTATCTCCATCTGTCAACTATCTCCATCTGTCAACTATCTCCATCTGTCAACTATCTCCATCTGTCGACTATCTCCATCTGTCAACATTCGCATCTCACATCTGTCAACTATCCACATCTGTCAACTATCCCCATCTGTCAACTATCCCCATCTGTCAACTATCCCCATCTGTCAACTATCCCCATCTGTCAACATCTCCATCTGTCAACTATCTCCATCTGTCAACTATCTCCATCTGTCAACTATCTCCATCTGTCAACTATCTCCATCTATCAACTATCTCCATCTGTCGACTATCTCCATCTGTCAACTATCTCCATCTGTCAACTATCTCCATCTGTCAACTATCTCCATCTGTCAACTATCTCCATCTGTCAACTATCTCCATCTGTCAACTATCTCCATCTGTCAACTATCTCCATCTGTCAACTATCTCCATCTGTCAACTATCCCCATCTGTCAACTCTCCTCCAACTATCTCACTATCCTTCACACACAAGACGGAACGTCATACGTCATACGTTAATCAGATTAAACCTCTCATTTGTCGCAATACATTGGATTTATTTCTGAACAGCTTCCTTGTCCACGACAGCACTACGACACATGTGACATCTGACATGTGGTATACGACACCTGACATCACATCTCTTGCCACACAAAGATATCTCCTCGTTAGGCGTGTCTGAAAGGTTTTGTGAGAACTTTCTTACCTCCTCTAAAACATGGTCCAGGGGCGGCGCCTGCTTGACGAGCTCCTCATCGAGGCCCGTCTCCAGCTTGCAGTCCTCCGTCAGGACCGTCTCCGTGAGTTCGTTGGGCTGTGGCTTGACGTAGCTGATCTGTACATCCACCACCTGGAACCAGATACAGGGAAATTGACGTCAATAATAACTTTTAAATAACACAAACGCCATGGAAAAATTCGACGAAAGGATGTTGGAAGCCAAAAAATCTTCGAGTTAAGGAGATCTAAAATACATTAGACTTATGGCTTTTGGCCGGGACCTAACAATTAATTCGATATAGGGAGGTTTTCGACTTAGGGAAGTTCGACTTAGTGAGGTTCGACCTTAGTGAGGTCCGACTTAGTGAGGTCCGACTGTATAACAATGTGTTTAAGGGGACAGTTTTCTGCTGCAGTTTGTCTCTAGTCGTGTCACCAGTAGCAAAGTCGTGGCTAAATTCTAACGTTCCTTGATGACCTGTCCAGGCAGGTCATGTGATTTGGCGGCGTGGGGGTGGGGGTCGGGTTGAGAGAGGTCTCCCATACTGAAATGTGAACGTACATGACCAGAAGGTAAAAGCAGCTGAGTTCAAATCTCTGTCTTTAGCTAGCAGACGTAATAACGCCCTCGCGATATCCCGCCAAATTTTAGCAGCGGCGATAATGCACGTGATTTCACGTGCTGATAACTCACTATTTAAGAATACGTCATAGGTCACCAAGGCCACCTGGCCACCTGGTTCACTTGGCCACCGAACTCTCTCTTCATGCCCCTGATATATATATCTATAGTCTCTTTTAATTTCAGGCCGAAATTTTGGACATTAATTAATAAATAGAAGTAAAAAAAGATTTTTAAAAACCACGTTTATGAGGTTTAACATATGCGGTTTAACATATGCGGTTTAACATATGCGGTTCACTCATTCTCTCACTTATAGATCTCTCTTTTGCCTTCTAAATTAGAAATCTTTAATTTTTTTACCAAACACCCACCCCACGTTTTTAGTCATATTAAATCGAAGTACTTGAACTAACAAGTTTTAAATTATTTTCTTCTTTTTAGTCCGCTTATAAAAACGTGGTTTTTAAAAATATTTTTTTACCTTTATTTATTTTACCAAACACCTCACAAGCGCCCGCCCAACGTTTTAAAAACATTGTGATGTGGTCACGGGGGGAACTCACGGATGTCAACAAAAGCCGACAGTACAGATGCTCATATATAGACTATAGATAAACTAAAAAGTTCAATAATTTAATAACGGTACACACGATCGATCTGAAATTTTGATACAATGCATTGTCATCCAAGATCTATCTGTGGTAAAATTTTCAGATCTCTAGGACCATCAGAAGTGGTTCAATTTTACGTTGGCAGATTTGAAAAAATCTTGGACAATGCCACAGGAACGAAAGCGAGTTCATAAAACGTGGTTAATAAAAATATCTCCTTCAAATATCCTTCAAATATCCTTCAAATACTTCAAACAAAAGAAAACATTTGGCACTGAACGCTGTGATGTTATTTTGAAGTATCATTTGACGCAGATATCGGACATTCTACAACTGACTGAAATGTTACTGTTACAATTATGGATTGTGATAACAATAACAACGTCTCTGTCAATGGACAACTTTGTGATTGAAACATCTAAACCGATGACTCGACTCCATTGGACTGTTAACCCTCAGCGCCTTTCACCTCCTCCTCCCTTTCACCTCCACCCCATACCCTCAGCGCCTTTCACCTCCTCCACCCCCTACCCTCAGCGCCTTTCACCTCCTCCACCCCCTACCCTCAGTGCCTTTCACCTCCTCCACCCCCTACCCTCAGCGCCTTTCACCTCCTCCACCCCCTACCCTCAGCGCCTTTCACCTCCTCCACCCCCTACCCTCAGCGCCTTTCACCTCCTCCACCCCTACCCTCAGCGCCTTTCACCTCCTCCACCCCCTACCCTCAGCGCCTTTCACCTCCTCCACCCCTACCCTCAGTGCCTTTCACCTCCTCCACCCCTACCCTCAGTGCCTTTCACCTCCTCCACCCCCTACCCTCAGTGCCTTTCACCTCCTCCACCCCTACCCTCAGTGCCTTTCACCTCCTCCACCCCCTACCCTCAGCGCCTTTCACCTCCTCCACCCCCTACCCTCAGTGCCTTTCACCTCCTCCACCCCCTACCCTCAGGCCTTTCACCTCCTCCACCCCTACCCATCAGCGCCTTTCACCTCCTCCCCCCTACCCTCAGTGCCTTTCACCTCCTCCTCCCCCTACCATCAGTGCCTTTCATCTCCTCCTCCCTTTCACCTCCTCCTCCCCCTACCCTCAGCGCCTTTCATCTCCTCCCCCTACCCTCAGTGCCTTTCACCTCCTCCTCCCCCTACCCTCAGCGCCTTTCACCTCCTCCCCCCTACCCTCAGTGCCTTTCACCTCCTCCTCCCCCTACCCTCACTGCCTTTCACCTCCTCCTCCCCCCTACACCAAGTCGTTCTCGTACCAACATGCCACCACCGCCCCCTCCCCTCACCCACACACTTCACTTCCTCACTAAACAAACGATTTGTGTCTTCGCACCAAGAAGAGCTGCCTATTTTTGTACCGCGTTCAACATCTCGAGATGGTCTGGGCGCGGCGTTTGTACAAACACCTCACACCGTGTTTGTATAGCGAGTCAATCCTGGCCTCACAGTTTTGGTGAGACGGGTGGCAAGTAGCTCATTAGTGAGACTCGGCGTCAGAACTTGGGGTGTCAGAAATTGGGGTGTCAGAAATTGGGGCGTCAGAACTTGGGGCGTCAGAACTTGGGGTGTCAGAACTTGGGGTGTCAGAACTTGAGGCGTCAGAAATCAGAAATTGGGTTGTCAGAACTTGGGGTGTCAGCGTGAAAAGGACTTCAACAAGGACCGTGAGATCTGAAATACACGAACTCAATTTAAAGGAATGTGGACGTCCCAACGTTATAACGGACGTTTCGTTGATTTGTTTTATACACCTCACAAATTGAGAACCATTGATTAGTAATTAAGAATTATTTCAATAATTTAAAAACAACAATTTCGTGCAAGCACATTTTTCGTTTGTAGTTAATTTCTAAAATACTTTAAGACTACAGATACACAATCCAGGTTCTAATTAGAAACAGTTCCTCCCTGACAAAGACATTCAGTGACTGCAATAATCTTCTTCAAACTCTCGACACATTGGTGTCAGTTGCCTCCTCACTCCTCTCTTCCAACCGCCAGTTCCTCTCAACCTCCTTAAGCAAACCTTGCGTCTAGCGAAGTAAGCATCCTCAACAATATGACAGAAAAATCGCACACCCCCTACCAGAAAATTTAGCTAGGATGGTCCTCAATACATTGATCGTTAGCCCTCGATCTACAGAAGAAAACATTTATTACATTTCTTTAACAAATGCCGCTGACGTTTTTCGGTTAATTTGATGAATGTCAAAAGACATTGCTACAGAATACATTTCAAAACCAAAAACAGTGTACAGTGTAGTAATAAATCCACGGGTTCTATTCTTGGTGCTGGCAAGGCCCTCGGGGCATTGTGCTATCCTCACAATTCCTTGCTCGTTAGTGGTGGCTAAATAAAACTTGTGAACGCTACTTCACTTGCCCCATAGTCCGTCATGGACTGGAAAGGAGGTTATTATTATTATAATAAATAATTATTTAAAGTTGAATATTTTTAAATTCTCTTAGTTGACTGTGTGTTGTTAGTACGCGGACTTCCGGTCAGATTGTCTCAATAACCTTGGAACACATCACTGCAAGTGCCCTAAACTGTGAATCATGTTGGTTAAACCTAGTTTACTGAAAATGTTGGAATTTATTCTAGGGCCTTTCTGCAAGTTGCAGGCTAAATACGGGGCGGGCGGGGGGGGGGAAGGCACTACTGGTCACATTAACCACCATAGCGATGTGGTCATCTAGGTTGGACCCTACACCCAATACAACACAGCACACGCAGTTCTCATGCCACAATAGCGATGTGGTCATCTAGGTTGGACCCTACACCCAATACAATACAGCACACGCAGTTCTCATGAATAAGAAATTAATCCCCCCCCCCATAGTTTGAGCATAACATCCAGCACACCCACGCGGTCACGTCACCTGCATCAGGCACACGACACCTTCAATAGATCCAGTGTGATGACTTTACAGTCAAGTCTGAAAGTCTGTGTCTTGTGTCTGGAGGTCAGACTACAGCTGACCCGTCACGTGCCGGGTAATTTCACCCGATACGATACGCAAACTAAGAGAATGTCACGCGCATATGATAAGGCCATTCATTGGGGTGGGGGGGTGTGGAAGGAGTGGTGTGAGGGAACTATTAGGGGTCAGGAGAGAGGTTGGAGTAACTCTTAGGGGAGGGTGGAGGTAAGGTGAGGGCTGGGGGTAAGGTGAGGGCTGGGGGTAAGGTGAGGGCTGGGGTAAGGTGAGGGCTGGGGGTAAGGTGAGGGCTGGGGGTAAGGTGAGGGCTGGGGGTAAGGTGAGGGCTGGGGGTAAGGTGGGTAGGGCTAGAGGGTAAAAGGTGGGGAAAGGGGGGATAGAAGTATTTTCGGTTTGAATAAATTTTCATAGAATTTTCAAACCATCCACATCGTTCCTAATCTATACCATCAGCCATCAGCCATCAGTCAAATTCCAATAATGATAGAACACTACTGATAACTGTTGTTACATTTTTTCGCCTCTTCAAAATCGCGGATTCTTAGATTTGTCTCCTGTTTCGAAATGTCCATATAGACATATAGACATATAGACATATAGACATATAGACCATATAGACATATAGACCTATAGACATATAGACATATAGACCTATAGACCTATAGACCTATAGACATATAGACATATAGACATATAGACCTATAGACCTATAGACATATAGACATATAGACATATAGACATATAGACATATAGACCTATAGACCTCCTAATTGACTGCAATATTCCGACCAAAGAAGAGATTAGCAAGGCCATTAAACAACTCAGAAATGGAAAGGCTGCAGGACCTGATGGCATCCCAGCAGACGAACTGAAGGCGGACTTGGAAACCAGTGTGGAAATGCTGCACCCTCTGTTATGCATTGGGCGAGATGTTCCAATCGGAGGGGATACCGTATCAAGATCCCAAAGAAGGGTGATTTAAGCTCCTGCTCGAACAACAGAGGAATCACCCTGCTGTCCATCCCAGGGAAAGGTTTTCAACCGTGTACTACTTAACAGGATAAAAACGCTGTAGACCCTCTGTTGCGGGACCAACAAGCTGGCTTTGGCAACAACAGATCCTGCACTGACCAGATGGCGACACTGCGCATCATTCTAGAGCAGTCACTAGAGTGGAACTCGCCCGCTCTATGTCAACTTTGTTGACTATGAAAAAGCCTTCGACAGTGTGGACAGGCAAACCCTGTGGAGATTGCTAAGGCATTATGGGGTGCCACAGAAGATTACTGATATAATCAGAAACACATACGAAGGGATAAACTGCCGAGTTGTCCATGGTCAGCAGGTGACAGATGCTTTCCAGGTGAAGACTGGTGTGAGACAAGGTTGCTTGCTGTCACCCTTCCTGTTCTTATTAGCCATTGACTGGGTGATGAAAACATCTACACAGATGAAAGGAATGGTATCCAATGGACATTGTGGGATCAACTTGATGATCTTGACTTTGCTGATGATCTTGCCCTTCTTGCACATACCCAACAACAGATGCAGGAGAAAACAAACATTGTCGCAGCCACTTCTGCTAGCATGGGTCTCAACATACACAAAGGGAAGAGTAAAATCCTCAAGGTTAATGCCACCAGTACATCACCCCATCATGCTTGAAGGAGAAGCCCTTGAGGAGGTGGACAGTTTTGTTTACCTTGGCAGCGTGGTAGATAAACAAGGTGGTACAGATGCTGATGTCAAAATAAGGATCGGAAAAGCAAGAGCAGCCTTCCAGCAACTCAAGAATGTTTGGGTCTCCAGAACCCTAAGCAGCAAGTTAAAAGTAAGGATTTTTAAAGCTATGTCGAAACCTGTGCTGCTATATGGAGCTGAGACGCGGAGAACAACGGCCGTAAACCTGACCAGAATTTAGTCCTTTATCAACAATTGTCTAAGAAGGATTCTCAGAATTCACTGGCCAGACAAAATCAGCAACCGGGAACTGTGGCAGCGGACAAAGCAGAAGCCCATTGAGGAAGAGATTCCCCAGAAGCGGTGGAGATGGATTGGTCATACACTATAAGAAAACCTGCCTTCAATACAACAAGGCAAGCCCTGAAATGGAACCCACAGGGTAAGCGGAAAAGAGGCCGTCTTAGAAACACTTGGCGCCGAGAATTGGAGGCAGACATCAAGAGAATTGGCCATGAATGGAAGATCCTGGAGAAGCTGGCCCAGGATATAGATGCCTGGAGGTCTCTCGTAGGTGGCCTATGCCCTTGGAGGAATTGCAGACGCCGACGATGATCGGTGGATGCCCCTCATGGACGAGAGACCTCCAGGCATCTCTATCCTGTTAACGTTAATAATAACACTCATCTTCTTTCCCGTTGTTAATTATTTCAACATTATTTTACTTGATATTGTTAATGTAATACAAAGTTTGAACAGAAAACAAACAAACAAATAAACAACATTTGCCCACTCTTTATCCAATCTTAAAGCCTCATATCTGGTATTAAATAATTACGTTGTCTTTTTTTTAACATTTATAATTATTGTATTTGCCCCTCCTTGTCAGCTCAAATATTGTATTCAAATATTTGTTTCATTGAGTCCAAGAGTTAAACTTTAATTGATTCTTGTTTTTATATTGATCAAAACAATTTTTCACGACAAATAAGAAAGCTAATCAATAAAATAGAAGTAATTAAATTATCATTGATAGAATAGATAGATAGACCATTTACAGAATATAGAAAATCTCACAGTCAGATAGCCTCCTCGTATAATTCTAGACACTATTTTAAATGAATTTATAATTCAAACTTTCGTGTTTAGAAATAAATCCTAATACCAAAATAAAACCCTTCGATCTAGAAATAACTTATAACAATAGCAAACTAGAAGATTATTGTTATACAATTTAAATTAAATAAATTAAATAAATTAAATAAATTAAATAAATTAAATAAATTAAATAAATTAAATAAATTAAATAAATTAAATAAATTAAATAAATAAATAAATTAAATAAATTAAATAAATTAAATAAATTAAATAAATTAAATGAAGACTTGTTTTTCTTAGCGTTACACGGATACCTTAGCTGCACCAAGCTGTGTGCACCAAGCTGTGTGCACAAAAGTGTTAGAAAGTGCACCGTAACTCGCCCCCCCCCCACCTCCGTGGTCCATTGTTTCACTCTGATTTATGGACCCGCCACTAACAAAACAAACGGCCTCAATAACAGTACAATAACAGTACAATAACAGTACAATAACAGTACAATAACAGTACAATAACAGTACAATAACAGTACAATAACAGTACAATAACAGTACAATAACAGTACAATAACAGTACAATAACAGTACAATAACAGTACAATAACAGTACAATAACAGTACAATAACAGTACAATAACAGTACAATAACAGTACAATAACAGTACAATAACAGTACAATAACAGTACAATAACAGTACAATAACAGTACAATAACAGTACAATAACAGTACAATAACAGTACAATAACAGTACAATAACAGTACAATAACAGTACAATAACAGTACAATAACAGTACAATAACAGTACAATAACAGTACAATAACAGTACAATAACAGTACAATAACAGTACAATAACAGTACAATAACAGTACAATAACAGTACAATAGTTGACAAAATGACATTACAATAGTTGACAAAATAACAGTACAATAGTTGACAAAATAACAGTACAATAGTTGACAAAATAACAGTACAATAGTTGACAAAATAACAGTACAATAGTTGACAAAATGACAGTACAATAGTTGACAAAATGACGTCACAGTAAAAGACGAGAAAGGGAGATAGCGTGGTTTTAAAAAAAGAGCAATAACTCATGACCACACTCGGCCATCATTCATTCCTTTCGTTTCTATTCACTCCCGCAGGGATCTAATAGATGCTAATCAGAACTAATAACGCACTTGACAACCACGCTCGCCCCGCCACTCAACGACAGCGACCAGCGTTTCCGCGTGAGTGACGGTTGCACGGTTTTATTACCTGGCCGTTAGCTGGAGAATCTAATTGACAAGTCGCGGCTAGGAGCAGGCGATAGGAGAGATAGGCAATCTAATTTAATTTTACGGGGGTGCAACATTGTGGATGGGTGTGGGGGGAGTAAAGAGAGAGAGGAGGAGGGAGACTGATATGGAGGAAGAGAGAAGAAGAAGAAGAGAGAGGAGAAGAAAGAGTGAGGAGGGAGACAGAAAAGAAGAAAAGCAGAGAGATAGAATAAAAAAAGGCGGAGAGGCGAGTAAAGAATGATAATTAGGGAGAGGATGAAGATAATGAAGGTGGGTGGGAGAGAGAGAGAGAGAGACGAGAGAGAGAGAGAGAGAGAGAGAGAGAGGATGAAAATAAAGAGGGAGATGGATGAGGAGAGAATGGGAGAGAGAACAGAGAAAGAGAGAGAGAAGGATGAATGGATTGAAGTAAGGAGATATGAACTTTGGGAGAGAAAGGGGAGAGAGAGAGAGATGAGGGAAGCGAGTGAATTAGGGAGAGAGGAGGAAGAGAAGGTGGGGGAAAAGAATTTGAGGCTGTGTTTACCCAATCTCCTCCAAGAGAAAACCATCTTCCATGTGCAAAGTGCGCTATATGTGAATCTCTTCCATGGGCAAAGTGCGCTATATGTGAATCTCTTCCATGGGCAAAGTGCGCTATATGTGAATCTCTTCCATGGGCAAAGTGCGCTATATGTGAATCTCTTCCATGTGCAAGGTGCGCTATATGTGAATCTCTTCCATGTGCAAGGTGCGCTATATGTGAATCTCTTCCATGGGCAAAGTGCGCTATATGTGAATCTCTTCCATGGGCAAAGTGCGCTATATGTGAATCTCTTCCATGTGCAAAGTGCGCTATATGTGAATCTCTTCCATGTGCAAGGTGCGCTATATGTGAATCTCTTCCATGGGCAAAGTGCGCTATATGTGAATCTCCTCCATGGGCAAAGTGCGCTATATGTGAATCTCTTCCATGTGCAAGGTGCGCTATATGTGAATCTCTTCCATGGGCAAAGTGCGCTATATGTGAATCTCTTCCATGGGCAAAGTGCGCTATATGTGAATCTCTTCCATGGGCAAAGTGCGCTATATGTGAATCTCTTCCATGGGCAAAGTGCGCTATATGTGAATCTCTTCCATGGGCAAAGTGCGCTATATGTGAATCCCTTCCATGGGCAAAGTGCGCTATATGTGAATCTCTTCCATGTGCAAGGTGCGCTCTATGTGAATCTCTTCCATGGGCAAAGTGCGCTCTATGTGAATCTCTTCCATGTGCAAGGTGCGCTATATGTGAATCCCTTCCATGGGCAAAGTGCGCTATATGTGAATCTCTTCCATGGGCAAAGTGCGCTCTATGAGAATCCCTTCCATGGGCAAAGTGCGCTATATGTGAATCTCTTCCATGTGCAAGGTGCGCTATATGTGAATCTCTTCCATGTGCAAAGTGCGCTATATGTGAATCTCTTCCATGGGCAAAGTGCGCTATATGTGAATCTCTTCCATGGGCAAAGTGCGCTCTATGTGAATCTCTTCCATGGGCAAAGTGCGCTATATGTGAATCCCTTCCATGGGCAAAGTGCGCTATATGTGAATCTCTTCCATGTGCAAGGTGCGCTATATGTGAATCTCTTCCATGGGCAAAGTGCGCTATATGTGAATCTCTTCCATGGGCAAAGTGCGCTATATGTGAATCTCTTCCATGTGCAAGGTGCGCTATATGTGAATCTCTTCCATGGGCAAAGTGCGCTATATGTGAACTAATGTGTGTTGTAAGTTCAACCAGTAATAATGAAATGTTCGTGCCAATAAATTTCAGTAAAGACTGAAGCACGCGTGCCTCTGGACAAAGTGCCACTCGGATCACCTCCCCTTGCATAGTAATATCTCGCTCACCGGAGTTTTGTCTTTTAGATTACGTCCCTTTGGGACGCGAGAAAAGCGCGGCAGAATTAATGCAACTCAAGTAATTGGTCAATTCGATACTGTATTTTTTCTCATGAGTCGTAATCGAAGGAAATGTTGGCAATTTTAAATTAGTCGATAATTGCTTCACGCCTGAGTTAATTACTTCCGCAAATTTGACGACGTCACGACAGTACTACACGTCATCAGCTGCGACAAGGTAACAACTTAATGTTGTAACGGCGATGGCATGACTATAAGGGGCCGTCCATAAAGTACGTCGCACTATTTTTGACAATTTTTTAACTCCCTCCACCCCTCCCCCCTGTCACAAATCTCGGACACCCCCCCCCCAAGTACGTCACAGTTTCGAACAAAAATGTTGTTTTTTATTAACAAAATAATTAAAATTTAATGTAAAACACCGTGACGTCACACATGACCGGAACCCCCCCCTCCCCACTGTCACAAAGTGTCACACTTTCTTACACCCCCCCCCCTCTGGAGCGTGACGTACTTTATGGACGGCCCCTAAGCCGGTAACCAACCAATCGCAGGCGATCTCGTTTTCTTTGAATATGTGTCCTCCACTTAGGAGAGTAGAGCCTTCGGCGCGGCGTACAATTCTTTCGGCGTTTGTTTGAAAAAAACAAAACCGTTTGATTTAATGTAAACGATTATCAACGACTGCCATTGGTTGAATGAAATCAACATTAAACTTCATCTGTTGGTTTGAATGTCAAGGTCCTTTGGTTCAATACATTTCCCCAAATATCAAGGAATTGTCCACTTGACGTCGTGCTGCACCGCTCTGATGGGACGCAATGAAATAATGCAAAGACAAATACTGTCAGTAAGAGCATGAGGCCTGAGGTCCTCTCATTGTTGTGAGGACAACACCACCACCAGATGGCGCACACCCTCATGTGGTGACAGACCACACCCACATGTGGCGACAGACCACACCCTCATGTGGTGACAGACCACACACTCATGTGGCGACAGACCACACCAACATGTGGCGACAGACTACAACCTCATGTGGTGACAGACCACACCCACATGTGGCGACAGACTACACCCTCATGTGGTGACAGACCACACCCACATGTGGTGACAGACCACACCCTCATGTGGCGACAGACCACACCCTCATGTGGCGACAGACCACACCCACATGTGGCGACAGACCACACCCTCATGTGGTGACAGACCACACCCACATGTGGTGACAGACCACACCCTCATGTGGTGACAGACCACACCCACATGTGGCGACAGACCTCGGCATAAAATGGTTCACAAAATAATGGGACAAGCAAGGAATCAGAATTGCTAAATTAGTTACCCCGCCTCCATCACCCAAACACACACATACACACACATACAAACTGACACGTAGGCAAATCTCGTTACACATTTGAAAACGCCATTGTCTATAGTCTATGCTAACATTCTAATTCCAATATTCTGATGGTAGATATCCAGGCAGTGGCGTAGCAAACCGGGGCTTGGTTTGGGGGGGGGGTGGAGAATTTTCGGAAATTGACCAGTGTATGTCGGGAAATCTTGAGTTAGTGTTATAGGGGTTAACTCTTATATCTAGGGGTATCTGCATACACAACAGGTAGGAAACACGCAGGTAGGAAACATACAGGTAGGAAACATATAGGTAGGAAACATACAGGTAGGAAACATATAGGTTGGAAACATGCAGGTAGGAAACACATAGGTATAAGGCAAAAGATAGGTTGGAAACACAGGTAGGAAACATATATGTTGGAAACATACAGGTAGGAAACATATAGGTAGGAAACATATAGGTTGGAAACACAGGTAGGAAACATATAGGTTGGAAACACAGGTAGGAAACATATAGGTTGGAAACACAGGTAGGAAACATATAGGTTGGAAACACAGGTAGGAAACATATAGGTTGGAAACACAGGTAGGAAACATATAGGTTGGAAACACAGGTAGGAAACATATAGGTTGGAAACACAGGTAGGAAACATATAGGTTGGAAACACAGGTAGGAAACATATAGGTTGGAAACACAGGTAGGAAACATATAGGTTGGAAACACAGGTAGGAAACATATAGGTTGGAAACATGCAGGTAGGAAACATATAGGTTGGAAACACAGGTAGGAAACATATAGGTTGGAAACATGCAGGTAGGAAACATATAGGTTGGAAACACAGGTAGGAAACATATAGGTTGGAAACACAGGTAGGAAACATATAGGTTGGAAACACAGGTAGGAAACATATAGGTTGGAAACATGCAGGTAGGAAACATATAGGTTGGAAACACAGGTAGGAAACATATAGGTTGGAAACACAGGTAGGAAACATATAGGTTGGAAACACAGGTAGGAAACATATAGGTTGGAAACACAGGTAGGAAACATATAGGTTGGAAACACAGGTAGGAAACATATAGGTTGGAAACACAGGTAGGAAACATATAGGTTGGAAACACAGGTAGGAAACATATAGGTTGGAAACAAAGGTAGGAAACATATAGGTTGGAAACACAGGTAGGAAACATATAGGTTGGAAACACAGGTAGGAAACATATAGGTTGGAAACACAGGTAGGAAACATATAGGTTGGAAACATGCAGGTAGGAAACATATAGGTTGGAAACACAGGTAGGAAACATATAGGTTGGAAACACAGGTAGGAACATAAAATTAGACATTCACTTTCAGCTGTAAAAGTAACGTTTAAAAATAGATCTGAAACAATCTGGCCACTACCAACTGGCGCCCACTATCTCAACAACAGCTCGCCCCCCCCCCACTGGTCCTTTGTTGATGACACGCCGGTCACAGCAGCTGCTGGGGACTATTTAATAGCTGCATCGATTAGCTGTATCGGGGGGGGGGTATGGCCCCGTGGTGACTAGAATGTAAGTCTACATGCGGGGTGGGGGGGGGTAGGTGATGATGAACACAATGGAGATGTAGGCGGTACACTGTACGTGGATGACAGCCAGATGGTGCGCACCGTGCCAAGTGCTCAATGTCTGCGCGTGAAAAGTGTTAAGAGTTGGTGCGTGTCGGTGCGGATGTTTTTGAGAGATGATATGATGGTATTTTTTAAGATGGTAGGGTGATGTTTTTGAGAGATGGTATGATGGTATTTAGTAAGATGGTAGGGTGATGTTTTCTGAGATGGTATGATGGTATTTTGTAAGATGGTAGGGTGATGTTTTCTGAGATAGTAGGTTACGGTATGATTGGTGAAATGATCAGAAACTAATTTCATATATGGTTAGGGGCGTGGTCTGCAAGTTGACTGTGGGCGTGTTCAAGTGATGGTAAATGTTTTTTCCTTTAAGTTTGATGCCCTATAATTACAACACGACTGCTATTTCGTTTACAGTATATATATTTTTTTTAATCCTTCACTACGATGTTCAAATTAAAACGACATAATTATAAATATAACAACACATATGCTAAAATGTAACAAACACGTAACTAAATATATAAACTCAGAAATAGATGTAAATATGGATAAATTAAAGTTCACTCACTAAAACAAAATTGATCTATAAAACTATAAACAAGAGATTTCCACATAGCTAACTGCAAAAGTTCCTTCCAAACATATTTAGTTTTCTCGCCTTGAATCAAGGAGATGAAAACATTAAGCCGAGGGTTGGAGATTTTCTTTTCATGGCAACGCACGCGCCAGCATTCGCAGACGAAGCGATTTTCTTTTTTAACATCAGGATCAAATCTAATACCCCATGGCCTCCCTGTTCCCAGATGTCACATCTTGTCAAGAGGTTCTTAAACTTACGCGACTGAACTCCGCGGTCGTTCACAATATCTTCATCACATCAATTCAGCGATGAGTCCCCTGCTAGTACTCTGTAACCCTTTAAAGCCCAAGCTTCTGGGCATGTTTCAAAATTTAAAGCAAACATTTCTTCGTTTTTAATAGAATTTCTTTCATTTCATTCATTAAAATATAACTACCCACTACCAAAAAATTTAAAAAAAAATTAAATTAAAATGTTTCAGAAAGCCTTAAAAAACCAACCTTAGTCTTCCACTAAAAAACGCGTAAGTCCCAATTTGTTTTTTTAGTGTGTCAATAATTCCCCAGTTTGGGATCCCTTGTGGCTAAGATCGTAGTCATATATTACCTCCTTACATTTAATTCCAGTGTTGTTTTGGTGCAAGCTGTTACACGTGCAAGCTGCGGCGCGTGCCAAGCCAAGGGAGGCCACTCACTAGCAGGAGCTGTTCACAAAGCACAGGTTGGAAATTCGGGGTGGGGTGGGGGTGGGGTGAGACTTGAATGAACGGAACAGCAAAAAGTACAAAGTATATGATCAGCTTGATTTTATCGATTAAACCGATTTGTTCAGGAAGAAATTTAAAAAAAAATAAAAATCCTGACATTGATGATCTTAAAGACACTACAATTTGAGAACTAATTTTCTGTAAGATTCGTTTGAGATATCATGTTTTGAGATATTATGTTTTGAGATACCATGTTTTGAGAGGCTTGGTATGATGTTCTATTTATAAATACTAAAAATGTAACCATCTAATTATCTATGGAAGTAAATTACTTTTTGAACAACGAACTCTTAAAAATCAGTTGTTTGTAACAGACGGAACTATTTAGCGGGGTAAGAACAAAACATCTTGATTAGATCTAAGTCTGGCAACTCAACAGAGCAGGCGTGGTCAGCCGTGATGAATGGAATTACGGTGACCAGAACATTGACCAGATGACCACTGGCACTGGATAAGTGCAAGTGTCGGTCAGTTTGCAACTCAGATTTTTTATTGAACTGGTTCAGAAGCTTTCTTTACTTGGTCGCTTGAGATTGGTTGGTAGCAGCTGTGACTGAAAAGTCCGCCATTCTTTGACACATGCGAGCTGTGGTGTATGTGTTTTGGGGGCGGGGCGGGGGGTAACAGATCATTTCTCTTGGACCCTCGTTGATAGCTCGTCCTATGGGTGCCGCACTTTGATCTTCAAATCTTTTCCCGACATTTTATATTTTCCCCCTCTAACTGACCAGAGTACAATGGCACTAGTGTTCACAGTCATGAGCTACGACCTCAAGTATTATACCACGTGGTGTATCATTAATCACGTGATCTGTGGGGGGAAGGGGAGAAACTAACATTAGGCCAACGTTACAGTTAGGAGTATAAGGGGGATGTCTGTTTTCTTAAATAGGTAACAATTAATATCTTACGGAGCCATGTGAGTGTGTGTGTGTGTGTGGGGGGGGGGTTTGAGGTGAAGTGTGTGTCAAATATTCAACACACCGGGCAGGTAAAAACATGAACGTGTGGAACAAAGGGGGAAGACACATGAGTTTCTTTAACTTAAATGGAGAGGGATGACCTCCTTTGTACTTGTAACCATTTCCGATTCTATATCATCTTCTCATGAACATTTTAATGCTCTAAAAATCAAGTGAGCAGTTCTCAAAGTTTCCACAGCTTTTGACTGACCAGTGGTCAAGATGGAATCCCCCGAACTGTAAAGTGCATGTAGACGAGAGTTTATTCTAGTGATAAACTTGACCTTTGACCTGGTATGTGAGTGCTGAGGCCGGCCAGGCACTAACTACTAACTACACCTTCAGCTAAGTTGGTCATCTCGTCTGGCATGGACACACCTGTTACCATAACAACGTCACGGACAGGGAACTGACCGTACCCAGGGACACGCTCCACGGAGTTCAGGTCTGTGTGACCACAACATGAAACAAACATTCGAACACGACGACACACCAACATAGACAGATAAATGGGGGCGGGGTGGTGTAGTGAGGTGTTTCGTCAACAACAATATTCACGGAGTTCACATCAATATTATATTATCAATAAACAAATTTGTTATTATCTTTAAAAAATAAAAATAAAAATTATTGAGCAGGAAACGCCCTTGAACTATTCAGTTGTAATCTTTAAAATAGGAATATCTTTACTCTGTAACAATATCCCATACAGCCCATACATAATTAAATTGAACGAACTATAATACTAAAATACTATTAATAGCAGTACAGTGTATTGTTTGGATCAGAATTTACTGTGTATATAAAGTATATTTTTAACTTGCCGTTTGCTTCCATCGCACGTTCAACTTAAATAATCCATAAATATAGACATATAGCTCTACAAGCATACGTACATTTTATAGTGAGTAGTAGGACAATAGTATATCCAATAAACCGAGGAGAGAGATTATTGGAGGTAAAATAGTCACAGCTAGTTTGAAGATTATACACCAGTGAAAATGTGTTTACTCATGCAAACAGTAGATTTCAGATCACGGGTCACATAGCCATGGAATGTAGGTCATAACATAACATTTAGAGGTTTCCGTCCTTACATCAGGTTATCTAGGTCATTACATCATGTTATCTAGGTCATTACATCATGTTATCTAGGTCATTACATCATGTTATCTAGGTCATTACATCAGGTTATCTAGGTCATTACATCATGTTATCTAGGTCATTACATCAGGTTATCTAGGTCATTACATCATGCTATCTAGGTCATTACATCAGGCTATCTAGGTCATTACATCAGGCTATCTAGGTCATTACATCATGTTATCTAGGTCATTACATCAGGTTATCTAGGTCATTACATCAGGTTATCTAGGTCATTACATCAGGTTATCTAGGTCATTACATCAGGCTATCTAGGTCATTACATCAGGTTATCTAGGTCCTCACGCGTGGCTTTGCATAATAGAATTTTAGAACTTTGGGTGAGGTAAGGTTATAAATGAGTGGAACAAAGAAAGACTATTAAGCTATAAATACTTTATAGGATGTAAACAACCAAAGCCACTACTGGACATAGCTTACCTTGTTGTTGTTCTGGTCGTACAGCAGGTAGACAATCTGTACAACTTGCTCCTCATCAGACCCGAGTTCTTCCCCATTCTTGCCAGCGGTGGTCACGAAGAAACAGACCAGGTGGGGCAGGGCAGCCATTGGGTCGCCGCCTCTGTCGTTGTCCACGCAACTTCCGTTATCTGCCGAGTTATCCTTGCCGTTCTTGTAATCCGTGAATGGCGCTGGCGGACTGGATAAACCCGAGGACTGGATAAACCCGAGGACTGGATAAACCCGAGGACTGGATAAACCCGAGGACTGGATAAACCCGAGGACTGGATAAACCCAAGGACTGGATAAACCCGAGGACTGGATAAACCCGAGGACTGGATAAACCCGAGGACTGGATAAACCCGAGGACTGGATAAACCCGAGGACTGGATAAACCCAAGGCACGCAGCCAATGAGAGCCCAGACCTCTGTACGCCTGGCAGCTCAGATAGTTACCAGAGAGCTATGATATAATCCACAACAAATCGACGCGCGAGCTTTTCTTGGACTGCGGTCTATTCACGAGCCTTCAAAATCAATGCTTTAGTTTAGTTTCAGTTCTTTTTGGGGTTTCTTTTTAAAAATCTCGAGTTCTTCGGAGTCTTCTCTTGCAGATCTTAAATTCTTGCTCCCTGGAGAAAGAAAAAAGTTAAATATTCTTATGTTTGTTTGAAAAGGTTGACTCATTCGATAACACTAATACATATTTATGATATATGTTCTTATGTTCTTTATTGATTTAATATGCTCTCGTGTTGTCTGTTTAGAATGACGTATATTTACTATAAGAGAGAAACATAAAACTTCAGTTAGTTTGACAAGGTGGACAACTCTCTTCCTGACGGCTGATCCGTGCAAAGACCACAAGTGACCTATGCCTATGGTCAAGTCATCTCCACTGAGCTAACCTTCAACACCCCCCCCCACCATCCACGACTGTAAGCGTGGTGTAACCACTGGTCACTCAACAGGCTTCGACCACACGTGGTGTAACCACTGGTCACTCAACAGGCTTCGGCCACATAACGACTGACAGACCGCACCCCACTCCCCACCCCGCGTGAGAGACTTAATGACTTAATGACCCAGAGAATCACACAGAAGACACCCCCCCCCCTTTTTTGTGTGTGCACACCCAGTACATCGCCAATCACTGCCCTTTACTTAATGGCATAATATAGTTTAAAAAATACTACTTCTTCCTTTATTTTATTTTTCAATCGTTCTCAGTAAATGGAAGCAAGAAAACCTTTACAATAAACATATTGGGAGAAAGACTTGTTGCCGACACGTTCGTTGTTATAATGAGAGAAAGACTTGTTGCCGACACGTTCGTTGTTATAATGGGAAATGGGAGAAAGACTTGTTGCCGACACGTTCGTTGTTATAATGGGAGAAAGACTTGTTGCCGACACGTTCGTTGTTATAATGAGAGAAAGACTTGTTGCCGACACATTCGTTGTTATAATGAGAGAAAGACTTGTTGCCGACACGTTCGTTGTTTTGTTGCGTCTTATTCAGGCTCACCCGTCCCCAGTTCGAAAACTTCTGTGTTTAGACAGACAATTTCTCAACTCTTCACAGACACAGACATCATAAGCGAGAAGATGTTTAGACACTTCCGTATGTAGACTTGATAAGGCCATAAGTTTATTTGAAATATAAGGCCCTTCAAAAGTCCAGAGATTCTATGTATGTCTCAAATGTGACAATTGCTCACTCGTAGAAATTTAATTTTAGGTTAGGGGTGGGGTGGAGACAAGATAATGGGGGCCCTAAGCTATGGCTTGTATAGCTGGGGCCCTAAGCTATGGCGTGTGTAGCATATACGTACATCCGGGCCTGTGTTTGTATTTAGGCTGCGGCTCAAACGAAATTCCGGGCTGTTGTAGAGTTTAAAGAATTCAATTTTGGGGCAATTAACAATCGTTATTGATTAGTAAAAATTGCGGCATGGATATATGATGGAGGGATTTTAAATAGTATTTGTTGTTGGTGTAAAGAAGGTCTGTTTGAAAATTTTCTTTTCTGGTGTCTTTTGGATTTAAAAAAAAAGTTAAAATAAATTGGAACAGCGACCTGATAGTTCCCTCAAAGCCACGACCAATGTTCCCTCATAGCCACGACCAATGTTCACTCATAGCCACGACCAATGTTCCCTCATAGCCACGACCAATGTTCCCTCATAGCCACGACCAATGTTCCCTCATAGCCACGACCAATGTTCCCTCATGCCTCATAGCCACGACCAATGTTCCCTCATGCCTCAAAGCCACGGCCAATGTTCCCTAATGCCTCATAGCTACGACCAATGTTCCCTCATGCCTCATAGCCACGACCAATGTTCCCTCATAGCCACGACCAATGTTCCCTCTAAGATTCGTGATTCGTTGGTACGTGTGCAACGTTGCTCAGCATCTATTTTTGTGCAATATTTTAGCAAATTTGCTGCGCGGTAAATCTAAACTACTGCGCGCGTCGGTCAAATATTTGCGCGGCCGCGTAGCTTAAAGGGAATATTGGCCACGAATGGTCTGGACCACACGGTATACAGAAGGTATTGACCACACGGTATACAGAAGGTATTGACCACACGGTATACAGAAGGTCTTGACCACGCGGTATACAGAAGGTCTTGACCACGCTATATACAGAAGATATTGACTTGACAACACAATATACAGAAGGTCGTGACACACGATATACGAAGGTCTTGACCACTCGGTATACAGAAGGTGTTGACCACACGGTGTAGCAGTAAAACAGCAGACTGAACCCAGGTTTAATTAATGAACTTCGCCCAAGCTGCCTCGTTACAGTAATGCTTACAACAAACAGAAGAGAGAATATAAGTTAAACATAGCTCTCCCATCAGGGAGTAACGAAGAAGCTAGGACGGCAACACTTTGTTTGACCTAATAAAATGTGTAGTCCAGACCAGGGAAAGGTAACGCAGGTTAGGACCAGTGTGTTTACATTAATTTGGTATGCATGACACCCATCCAGTTTTTCCCCCACAATCCTTTAGTTCCGGTTACGCCACTAACCGCGGCGACAAATGCTTTACAGAAATGCAAGGTGAGCTTTACCTTAAGCTAAGGGCGTTTTATGTAGAGATTATTTCTTAATAGGCCACGGAGGCGGAAATCGGCAAACCGCAGCGTTTTCTTTCCTTGCTATTCGTTTTATTATTAGGGGTCATTTCCTCGATTCACCGACAAAACGGCCCAGGACTAATAGATGGACTAAAAGTAAAATGTCCAATCAAATATTAAATTCGTATTTTTACTCTCCTATTCAGTGTCAGGTTTTGCTAATAATAAACAATAATAATGACATCACAATAGTGAATTTAATAGCCTTTACGGAAAATAGTACCAATCGGGGCTGTTTGTTGACAAAAAACAATAAGTAAAATGTAAAAAAAATATTTTTTTTAAAAAGGACACGCTTTTATTTACAAACATTTACAGACTGAAACGCGCTGATTTCCCCTGCCCTTGATGTAAACACGGGAATTTACGAGGGCTAGAGTGAAACCAGTGAGCCGTGGAGGTCAACCCTAGCAGACGACTATACATTCGAAATAGTGATAAATAGAGATAAACTAAAAATTGATTAATTTCATTACGGTACATTCGATCGATCTGAAATTTTGATACAATGCATTGTCATCCAAGATTTATCTGTGGTACAATTTTGAGATCTCTAGGTCCATCAGAAGTGGTTTAATTTTACGTTTCAAGATTTGAAGGAGGGATACAACATACAAACATTGTGACTTAAATAAAAGTGTGTAATATAATAACATCACAAGATATAATTTTACAATTTTACCACTTTCTTTAAGGGTGAAAAAGTTAACAAAAGCTTAAAATGAAAAAAAAATTAAAGTTTTTGTTGAAAAATGTTAACAATTTGTCTGGGGCCGTTTTGACCGGGGCCGTTATGTCGGGACCAACCTGCCATCTGCGCACGCATAAACAAAGCCAGTCCCAGCAACCCTCGGATGACTAGAGTGGTCTTCGTCGAATCGACGGACGAACAACAACATGTCGGGGCCGTTTTGACCGGGGTCGTTATGTCGGGGCCGTTTTGACCGGGGCCGTTATGTCGGGGCCGTTTTGACGGGGCCGTTATGTCCGGTGCCGTTTTGTCCGGGGCCTTTTTGTCCGGGGCCGTTTTGACCGGGGCCGTTATGTCGGGGCCGTTTTGACCGGGGCCGTTTTGTCCGGGCCGTTTTGACGGGGCCGTTATGTCCGGGGCCGTTTTGTCCGGGGCCTTTTTGTCCGGGGCCGTTATGACGGGGCCGTTTTGACCGGGCCGTTATGTCGGGGCCGTTATGTCGGTGGCGGTGAGATGAAACGTTCACTGTAATTTGAACGTTTTAGGTTGGAAATGTTACTGGTGATCACACCGGCAATGGTACTGGTGATCACATCGACATGTTACTGGTGATCACACCGGCAATGTTACTGGTGATTCCCCCACCCTCCCCCCTGATATTTCCCCAAGCTCACGTGAAAAACTCAATGAAACTACCAATCACTTATATCACCCGTCTGTCTTGAAAAGCGAACACGGCATTACAAGAGGAAAGAACCCAACCATCAAATTATTGTTATCTCCCCTTCTGATTGCACGTTACCAGAATCACGACTTATTAGTTTTCTTCTCCCCCCTCTGTCGCCTCACCGCGTTGTTCCGCCCCTGGTATACGCCCCATTTATTTTTACACTCACGCCACTTTTTTTTTCTTTTAAAAAATATATCAGCATGAAATCCATTTTAAATTATGACTAAGGTAAAATTAAGTAATTCATTGTAACAATTGTATTTGTAATAATCTCTCTTAATATCCCATGATCAATACATTCATGGTATTTAAAGAAAATAAGTTAGGAAGCTGGTATATTGTACTGTAATAAAGAGATGCCAGGACTGTATGTCCTAGTCCTGTAGATACAATGACTTTATGTCCCACTAGCCCTGTAGATACAAGGACTTTATGTCCCACCAGTCCTGTAGATATAAGGACTTTATGTCCCACTAGTCCTGTAGATACAAGGACTTTATGATCCACTAGTCCTGTAGATACAAGGACTTTATGACCCACTAGTCCTGTAGATACAAGGACTTTATGACCCACTAGTCCTGTAGATACAAGGACTTTATGACCCACTAGTCCTGTAGATACAAGGACTCCTGAACGCACCACCACACCCATCCATTAGTGTCATCTTCCCTTAAGGTCCCTAAAAACCGACTGTTGCCCCTTTAGCGGAAGTTTCCTTATCGTTGACATGACGCCAGGGACCAGGGACCAGGGACCTTAAGGTAATTAACGTCTCCCCCCCTCTACCAAGCCCTCTCACCATCCCCTCCCCTAGGTCCAAGGAAAACTCCCAGTCGCCCCGGGGCCCCCGCCTGACAATCTATCAATCATTTTGACCATTTTGTTTAGCGCCCCCCCCCCAACACCGGGGCCTTGTTCTATCATTGACTGTCACTGTAAGATTCTTACACACACCATTCTAATAATTCATCGTAAATTACCAAAACACACCGTTCTTACACACTATACACACACACATGTTATTCTTACACACGCACTACAAAACACACCGTTCTTACACACGCACAACCAAAACACACCGTTCTTACACACGCCCTACCAAAACACACCGTTCTTACACACGCACTACCAAAACACACCGTTCTTACACACGCACTACCAAAACACACCGTTCTTACACACGCACTACCAAAACACACCGTTCTTACACACGCACTACCAAAACACATTGTTTTTACACACGCACTACCAAAACACACCGTTCTTACACACGCACTACCAAAAACACACCGTTCTTACACACGCACTACCAAAACACACCGTTCTTACACACGCACTACCGAAACACACCATCCTTACAGTCTCTACCGTCGAACGCCGTAGGCACTTCCATATACTCATTCGCGCATCGTTCTGCGCATGTCGAAAATTTACGGAAACACTTTTTAAAACAAATTTTAAAGTTCGCTATACGGGTACCTCGGGAGTTTTGTGTTTACGTCACAGTTTTCTAAAAATAATTTAATTTTTATTCGAATACGTCAGATAAGTGGTTTCCGGTGACTCTCTCACTGTTTTGAGCGGTTGTTAACATTGGGGGGCGGTACCATAAAGTACGTCACGCTATATTTGACCATTTTTTACTCCCCCCTGTCACAAACTGTCACACATCTCGGACACCCCCCCCCCTAAAGTACGTCACACTTTCGAAAAAAAATGTTGTTTTTATTAACAAAATAATCAAAATTTAATATAAAACAGCGTGACGTCACACATGGCCGGACCCCCCTCCCCCTGTCACAAACTGTCACACTTGCTTACACCCCCTCTCCCTCTCTGGAGTGTGACGTACTTTATGGACGGCCCCTTGTGATTTTTTAAAACTTCCCTTTTACGACTCGGTACGCTACAAATGTCTTAACCATATTGGTGTTAGTAAAAAATACACTATTGAAACCTAAAAATACATGATACATGATCTGCATCCAGTATTTGTTGTAAAAATCATCAACATCGTCAGCTTACACTTTTTACAAAACTCGTTAGGCCTTTCGCAAAGGCATCAAACCCTCAACATCGTTATAAATAATTTGTAACAAATATAATACGCATTGCCCGACAAACATTTACAGACTGGAAACGACTGATCTCCCCTTGATGTTAAACATGGTTTTTGTGGTCGGGGTTGGTGTGAACTCAGCAAGTGAATGTAATGTAAACAAGGGCAGACGGATAATACATAGGCTTATATATATATATATACACTAAAAAGTTCAATAATTTAATAACGGTACATTCTATCGATCTGAAATTTTGATACAATGCATTGTCATCCAAGATCTATCTGTGGTAAAATTTTGAGATCTCTAGGACCACCAGAAGTGGTTTAATTTTACGTTGGCAGATTTGAAAAATTGTGGACGGACAGGAACGAAAGCAAGTTAATAAAAACGTGGTAAAAAATGGCGCAGATCGTATTTTCTTCATTGAGCTGATGGGGTCCCCGATATGATTCTTAATCAATTTTCAACCACTAAACATCTACATAATTACAAAATAAATTACTGATAATATACACTCGACTTCCAGTATTGTTTAATAGTATTAATATTAATAATAGTATTAGTAAATTTAATTATAAACCAAACTTAATACTTAATTATAGTTAACAGTAATAATAGTAATATCCGTTGCAACAGGGCTAGGTACATTTTAACTTTAAATTACTTTAAATAAATAAATAAAACTCATAACAATCAATAATTACATTTTAATTATCATCATACAAATATAATTAAATAAGCCTATTAGTGTCATTGAGCATATATAAAAGTAAAATATAACAATAAATAAAAAACTATATAATTTGCAATTGTCACGCAAGTAGTGTCAGTCTGCCCGTGGCACTACTAATTTTAGAAAGCAGCGCACCAAATTACTGCACCAATGCATCAAAAGGTGTGCAAATTAAATATGCGCTGTAAAAAATATTATATGACGTCATTGTTTTCGCTGATATTTTAATTTTGGAAAAGGGATCAATGTAAAAAGAGGATTTGATGATGGTTAATTATAACATCAAAAAACAAAGGGGGCGCCGTAGGCGCCCTACAACCCTTATTATAAAATACTTTGTGTACATTTAAGAAAGTGTAATATTTCGTATTTATCAAACAAGAACAAGTTAGTTGGGCTTTTGAAAAAGGGTGAGAAATTTTAAAATGGTTCACAAGTTTTTTTAAAGTAAAATATAAAGTTTATATAAGGGGCTTTAAAAATTCACCAAAAAAATTATATGATAACTTGACTTCTGTTCAAGATAAAAAGATGAAATTTGTGTTTTTAGAAAGCTTAGAGCTAGCCCTTTAAAATGATATATGTTTTAGAATGATATGACAACATTTAAATATCTTGTCAAAGTACCTTCTACGGACACACACCAACTTGTTATGTGCTAACATGATCAATGCAATTGTCTGGGTCCCTCCTTATATCGATAAAGAAGATGTTACTGACAAACCAACTGGTCAAGTGTTAACAACTTACTGACAAACCAACTGGTCAAGTGTAAACAACTTACTGACAAACCAACTGGTCAAGTGTAAACAACTTACTGACAAACGAACTGGTCAAGTGTTAACAACTTACTGACAGACCAACTGGTCAAGTGTTAACAACTTACTGACAAACGAACTGGTCAAGTGTTAACAACTTACTGACAGACCAACTGGTCAAGTGTTAACAACTTACTGACAAACCAACTGGTCACGTGCAATAAGTTACTGACCAACTCACTCGTCCCTTGCTAACCACCACATCACACACCGCCAACACTGACCAAGCCCCACCCCCTCCCTGACCATCAACTCGTGACGCCCAGACCTGTCATCCCTTGACCCAACCAATTAAGTGTCACCCGATGACGTCACACCATGATCCGGGCCCTAAAGGCGTTAATTCCAAGGTTCTCAAACAATGGACTCGACCAGGTCAGTTTTAGTTGTTAGACAAGACGTGCGTGTGAGTATCTGTGTGTGTGTCTGTGTGTGTCTGTGTGTGTGTCTGTATCTGTGTGTGTGTGTCTGTGTGTGTCTGAATGTGTGTGTCTGTGTATGTGTCTGTATCTGTGTGTGTATATGTGTGTGTGTGTGTGTCTGAATGTGTGTGAGTGTCTGAATGTGTGTGTCTGTGTGTGTGTCTGTATCTGTGTGTGTATGTGTGTGTGTGTGTGTGTGTGTGTGTGTGTGTGTGTGTGTGTGTGTGTTTCACCAGGACTCACAATCTTGCCGGCTTGAGCATGTTAAAAAAACCTGAGCTATAAATATAAAAATTTTGGGCAGATTTAATTTTCAGTATCAGGGGAAAAAAGTGGTCTAGAGCAGTGGTTTTTAACATTTTGGGGTCCATGCACCCCTTCAGGTGCCCAAAAAAGTTCATGCACCCTCTCGTGAAACTTGCAGAAAATGCATAATAAACTATGTTTATTTTAGGAACACTACAGTTTTGAAAATAGGCAACAGGGAATTTAGTGAGAGATCTGCTGCTTCTTATGATCAATCAGCGATTTAAATCTGGGGACTGTTTTGGACAAAGCAACTCTCATGTCATCCTCTGAATTCAAAGTATTCCTTTCCTTGGTTTTAATCGTCAAAGGTGTGGAGAATCCTGCTTCACGGAGATAGGTTGTGGCAAATGGAAGGAGAGTCAGTACTGCCCTCTTGGCTATTTGTATGTAGGAATCTAGCTGGACGCACCAAAATTCAATCAAGGTATTGCAACTGAAGGCACTCCTCAGTGCTTCTCTGGTTCTCAAATCAATCAGGTCATCTTTTGCAAGGTCACTGTCATCAATGTTGTCCAAGTCACAGAGAAAAGGATTGCGAATCCAAAGGTCTTTCCTAGCAATTTCTTGACAGAAATACCCATAAAAGGGCCTTTGAAATGTTGAAAGGTGCTTTGAAATTTCCCCTTTGATGTTGTCAGACAGTGACCCCCAGTGCTTGCTTCTGCACCAGATATTACAACTTCATCCAAGAGTGGAAAGTTGGCCAAGTTGGACTTATCTAGTCTTCGGAATAGTGGCAGTTTGTTAAGGAAGGCTTGCAATCTCTCAGTAGCATCCATTACAGTCACAGCAGGTCCTTGGAGAGATGTGTTCAACTCATTCAAGATGGAGAAGATGTCAGCTAGGTATGCCAAGTAATGAATGAAATTTGGACTGTCAAACTTGTCAGCAAGGTCACTCTCTTTTTCTCGCAAGAAAATGGCAAGCTCCACTCTCAGTTCTACTAACCGAGAAAGTATCCGTCCCCTGAACAAACAGCGCACCTCAGTGTGGTAGAGCAGAACTTCATGCTCAGAGCCCACCTCCTGACAGAACAACTTGAAGAAGCAGTGGTTTAAAGCATGTGAGCGGATAAAATTTACCACTTGGACTGCAGTGGAAGGAACTGACTTCAAGGTTGGAGGTAGAGTTTTGCATGCCCGGGCCTGACGATGAAGGATACATTGTGTAGTGACAATATCTGGAACTTCTTTCTTTACCAGTGCTGAAAATCCTGAATTATTACTGAGCATGGAGGGAGCACCACCTGTGCAAATTGAAGACATTCTTGAAGTCCAGTCAAACTGGTTTTCAATTTCAGTGAAGAATGCCCTGACTAGCTGCACCACATCAGCAGCTTTGGTAGTAGCTAGGAGTGGCTTACAAAAGAGAAATTTCTCCTTCAGCAATCCACTGTGAACATATCTCACAAGTACAAGAATCTGACTGAATTGTGCTACATCAGTGGATTCATCCAGCTGCATGCTAAATGGAAAAGGACTGCTTCTCATCTCGCACTAGACTTGATCCAGAATGTCTGCAGCCATGTGACTAACCCTGGAATGAATAGTGTCATTGGACAAAGGGACTTTCTCAACCTGCTTACTCTGCTGGTGACCACACAGCAGTTCCACCATCTCCAGAGCACAAGGCTTCACCAAAGTTTCTCCAATGGCGTGGGGCTTCTTGTTCTTTGCAATAAGATATGCAACCTTGAATGATGCCTCCAGTGCAGGTTTCTGTGACAAAGAAAATCCAAGCTTGGGCCAGGTACCTGAGGTCAAGAAGCGAGCTCTCTTCTGCTTGAAGACCTCAACACTGTCCTTGGAATTGGATGGATGGACTTTCCCCAAGTGCTCTCGGAGTCTAACAGGCTTCATGTTGACATTGCACAGGATTTTTCCACAGAGGAAGCACTGAGGCTTTTGTGTTCCATCTCTCTCTCTCTCTTTTAAAAAAAATATTAACGATTTTGAGGGAGCGATGACAATCGGAAAGTCGTACCAGTCATAGGCAAATTTTAACTGACGAAGTTGATGTTTATAATGACAGGAATTGGATGCTCAACTCAAGATTGTAGGTTTCAATGACGAATAATGGCTTACAATTAACGTTTTTAAGACCTCTGCAGCGTACCGAGCAATAAAAGTGAAGGAAAAGAATCCCAACGTTTACAACCGCTCAAAACAGTTAAAGGGTCACCGGAAGACATAATATATCTGACATATTTTATGACAAAATTAAATTATTTAAAACACGAAATTCCGAGGAACTATATATATATATATAGTAGAGCGAACAGTTCATTTTGCGAAAACGTTTTTCCGTCAATTTTTGACAAGCGCAGAACGATGCGCGAAAGAGTATAAAAAAGGTGTATATGGGCCCCCATTTGACGCAGCAGCCCTTGCTTATGGTTTACATTTTCAGATTTTTTTTTCTTTTCCTTCTTATTTTTTTTTCTTCCTCTTTTTCTTTTTTTTTCTCTCTGAATGGTTCATGCACCCCCTGGAAACTGCCCATGCACCCCAAGTATGCGGTCCAACAAATGGACTCAAGGCTCAAGACAAGACGCAAGGAACCACCAAATGAATTGTTCCAGTTTCTTTCGTCATTACTCACACAGCTACGCTCACTGGCGCAGTTAAGCCAATAGTTGGACTTAGGACCAAAACGTGTGACGTCACACAGCTACGCTCACAGGGCGGGGGTAAGCCAGTGGTTGGACTGAAGGACCCACACGTGTGACGTCAGGTCTAACAGTTCATCTGTCAACACTCGGTCTAAATTTGTCACCTCGGGTCTGCACGCACCGTTAAGCCCTGACAAAGAACTGTTAGCAGAAGCAAGTAGGAATGTACTTTTGAACGTAAACAAAACATTTCCAAAAATAGAATTGCAATATAAGTAAAATAAGTATTTTAAAAAGCGACTAACCGCTGCGACTAAAGTTCTAATCAGAAAACAGACACGAAACAAGGGGACGGAACATTTTTTCCCACATACCATAAAGTGCGTTTACACATATGTTACAGTTAAAGTTTTCTATGTGAATGCTAGACGATGTGGTGAATGGGCATTGTGGATAGAGGGAGCGACGAGGGTGTGGCAGGTGTGTGTGTGTGGCAGGTGTGTGTGTGTGGGAGGGGGGAATCATGTCATCAGTGATGCCGGAGTGACGTCCTCAGTCACACGTGTGTGTGTGTGTGTGTGTGTGTTTGTGTGTGTGTGTTTTCAGGGTTTCCTAATTTCATTGTCCCGTTAAGAGAATTTAATACACGCACCCCCACCCACCATCCATGTGTAAGCAATAATCATACGTTAACATGTAATAATCATACGTTAACATGTAATAATCATACGTTAACATGTAATAATCATACGTTAACATGTGATAATCATACGTTAACATGTAATAATCATACGTTAACATGTAATAATCATACATTAACAGTAATAATAATATGTTAACATGTAATAATCATACGTTAACATGTAATAATCATACGTTAACATGTAATAATCATACGTTAACATATAATAATCATACGTTAACATGTAATAATCATACGTTAACATGTAATAATCATACGTTAACATGTGATAATAATACGTTAGCATGTAATAATCATACGTTAACATGTAATAATCATACGTTAACATGTAATAATCATACGTTAACATGTAATAATCATACATTAACATGTAATAAGAATACGTTAACATGTAATAATAATACGTTAACATGTAATAATCATACGTTAACATGTAATAATCATATGTTAACATGTAATAATCATATGTTAACGTGTAATAATCATACATTAACATGTAATAATCACACGTTAACATGTATTGAGCGTTGATAACATGAACATTGGACCAAATAGTGAGATTTGATGGAAGATCACAGAAATATGGCCTCACCCATCCAGAGGATTTGTTTGTCTAACAATATCACTGTCTCTTAATTAATACACTTGTCCCCTACACCGTGTACTACTAGAGTATATTGTAACATGACTGTTTGGTGACAAGAGTATATTGTAACATAATGGTTGGTGACAAGAGTATATTGTAACATAATGGTTTGGTGACAAGAGTATATTGTAACATGATGTTTGGTGACAAGAGTATATTGTAACATAATGGTTGGTGACAAGAGTATATTGTAACATAATGGTTGGTGACAAGAGTATTTTGTAACATGACTGTTTGGTGACAAGAGTATTTTGTAACATGACTGTTTGGTGACAAGAGTATTTTGTAACATGACTGTTTGGTGACAAGAGTGACTTGTCCTTTAACATTTCTTCTATGGGCGGGTGGGGGAGCTAACAGGCCTGGATGGTCGTGACGTGCCTGTACAAACACTGTGAGTGGCAGCAGGTGTGAATATCTACCTCCATCTACCTGTGTGGTACTTGGGGGGGGGGTGAATATGCACGTAGCTAGGTGTGATTGTATGACGTGCGGATATCTACAATTTTATAGCGCAGTTATCGTCTGCTAACTCAGTTTGGCGAATGTTGCTAGAACTCTAGAAAGAGATTTAAAAAAATAATTATTGCGAAATTTATTCTTTTAAAAAAGTCCTCTACTTGGAGCTATACCATCAGTCCACCATTCGGTCCTACACAACCATATCATCGGTCCTACACAAACATACCACCAGTCCACCATTTAGTCCTACACAAACATACCATCAGTCCTACACAAACATACCATCAGTCCTACACAAACATACCATCAGTCCTACACAAACATACCATCAGTCCTACACAAACATACCATCAGTCCTACACAAACATACCATCGGTCCACCATTCGGTCCTATACAAACTCATCAGTGATCATTCACCCGATGGTAGATGTACCCGGTGTTTATATTTGTATCTCCTCCTTTAACTTATGTATCAACTATTTCATTAGGTCGGAGCTCTACGCTCATCACTGATAACAACTTGATGACCCAGACAAAATCTCTAGTTATGGGGGTGAGGTTGTGTGTGTGGCGTGAGTGTGTTTGTGTCTGTTTGTGAAGGTGGTGTGGTGTGTGTGTGTGTAAGTTGTTTGGGGAAATGTTTCTGAAATACGCTGGTGCCACGGCAGTCAGCTGTGACTTTGGTAGGCAAACGCCAATCGGCAAGTCTATCCGTGGCCACGTACATCGGCCAGTCTATCTGTGGCCATGTACATCGGCCAGTCTATCTGTGGCCATGTACATCGGCCAGTCTATCCGTGGCCATGTACATCGGCCAGTCTATCCGTGGCCATGTACATCGGCCAGTCTATCCGTGGCCATGCCTGATATTAAGTCATGTTTGGAAACTCACACTAACATCATGATTGCAGTTCATTGGAACGGGAAACTGGTAGAAATATGAGACTTTATTTACCTCGATCATCTACACCCACCGTCACCCCACCTTCTGATTCTACGCTTGGGTTTGGCTCTGTGAGCTTTTTGGTGAGTTAGGAGAACCACCCGCCAGGGGGCGCCTCAAACTTCTCCAGTAAAAACAGGAAATCAATGTGCGCACGGCGGCGAAGTATTTGGTGTGCTGCTAAAATAAAGGCGTGAAATCATCACTAGAGTTAGAGGATATGTTACTTAATAATAAGATTGACCAACTTGTCACTCTACAACGTAAGCCAGGCAACAGTCGGCGCTATTCGGTGTGCAGCTCAAATATGTGAGATTAATGAAGCCCCCTTCGTACAGTGCGGTGCGGGGCGCAGTCTTTGTGTTGTTCAGGTCTAGCAGGATTTACGGACATCTTTCTCTCTCCTGGATTAACAAGTTAGAGCAGACGAAGTAGGTCACAGAGGGTGTAATTAATGCAAGATATAAATACAAGTTTTGAACAGATGTTCTCGAGTTGTACCTTAGATATTAAATCCGGCGACGGAAAGTGTGTCTTTGAAATCGCGTGGTTCTAGGATTGCTAAATTTTAATGCAATCTTTCCTATTGTTAGAAATAGTCAATCGTTATTTCAATTATAGAGAAGGGGGCGGTTGCTTTTGTGTGAGCCTGTGACAGTGACGTATGGAGTAACATCTATTTATAGTGACGTATGGAGTAGCATCTATTTATAGTGACGTATGGAGTAGCATCTATTTATAGTGACGTATGGAGTAGCATATATTTATAGTGAAGTATGGAGTAGCATCTATTTATAGTGACATATGGAGTAGCATATATTTATAGTGACGTATGGAGTAGCATCTATTTATAGTGACGTATGGAGTAGCATCTATTTATAGTGACGTATGGAATAGCATCTATTTATAGTGACGTATGGAGTAACATCTATTTATAGTGACGTATGGAGTAGCATCTATTTATAGACGAGTATTTTCGTACATTCACTTAGAACTTAATGTCACCTCTAAGTCTAACATACAATTTTCTTTACTTAGAACTTAAAGTTAAAGCCAACATGACTTTCCAGAGAGCTACCGGCAAATCAATGAACCGTGACATCAAATGAATCAAATTCTTCCAGTCAGCTGATTCAACTGACTTCACAGTCACAACTTTGGTTCATTAGCTCAGTTGAAGTCACGTGACACTGTTTCTGCTGACGTCAGGTTTTTTTTCTCTCGCCCTCCGCCAACTAAATTTATTTCAAACAAATCCACTCCACGTGAGCCATGAGCCAACTGTTGAACACATTCAATGGCCTCAAGGGATGACTTCAGCCATCTATGACATCGTGATATATACTGGACGGACAATAAAATGGACTACCCGCCCACCCACCCCCCACCCCCAATGTCTTCCTACGAAAGACTCGCAGAGTCTATTATTAACTCTATTGAGTACCGCATTCTTTCTTTGTTGTGCTTCCTGGTTCCGCTACCCCACCACCCCCTTCCCTCCCCCCAAACCCTGACCTCCTCACCACGGGGGTAATATCTACAAGTTAGCGTAACCTACCGCCACCTCATTTGATCGTCCAACCGTGACGGAGGGTGGGGCCGACTGAAGTAACTTGTCCCCGCCCTAAACCAACCAACCGTGTAGTTGTAGATACAACAAATACTGTTAGCGAGGTCTAGTCATGCCCTGAACTGCAAACACGAGTCATAGGTAGCTATGAACATCAAACACGTGTAGCCCTTAACCGTGTCCTCGTGGACTGTAGGCTAATATACTAGATATATCACATTTGAACATTTTAGGCTACTATATTAGATATATCACATTTGAACACTTTAGGCTACTCAGATACTCTGTACATGTGCAGCCCGAAGTATGAGATAATGACACAAGGTAAACAGTTCTAAGATATATACATAAAATATAGAGAGATATTTGGTGGAAGAGACGGATACAAAGATCACTGGTGGGGATTTCATCATAGGCAGAGGCGTCACTAGGGGCTGCGGCACGTCAGGGATGTTGACATACACACCAGTCTAGTCGTCAGACTTGCCCCGATACCCCAACAACTATTGCGGCCCTTCTTTGCTCCGATACATCAACGATTTCGGATTTCTTTACACCAAAGACGTGTTCACTTTATCTTTAAAAATTACCCCTCTCTCGTAACAGGGGCGGGTTCATGAATGGGGGTGTTTGATGTAAGGGCAACTGATTGGTTGCCCTAGGCTTGGGCATGGTCATGAAATTAATTGTGGTCATAGTTGGAATAGATTTGATCATATCATTGACAATAGGGATTAGAAATGATTAGATAGTAAGTATTAGGGTAATCTTCGTCAGTCAGCAGCGTTTTGTTGGACATAGTGTCCTGTAGGGGACAACCACTTGACGTCATTGAGTCTCTGATGACAGTTGGGGTGGGGGTGAAACATGATTTCATATTATCTAGAGCCGCTATTTTGGTTAATTTGAGGGGGTGGGAGAAGACCAACTATAAGCCACAGTTCATTTCACTCTTCGGATTTCACCGCAGCTAAGTTTTTATTTTTTATATTCTTATTTCTTTATATTCGTTTTATTTGTGGATCTTTTTTGTTCGTCGAGGAAGGCTCTTTGCCGAAACGTTCGCTGTTTTGTTACGTCCTGTCAGGCTAACTCATACACTGTTTACATGTTATCCATTTGCTCTAAGTCTATAAGCCACAGTTTACATGCTAGACCTGGCGTCAAACAGGGGACAGTTAGATTAGTTATTAAATAGCTTGGAGTTGGAGGGTATAATTTCATATCATGGCTTCGAGGGTATAATTTCATATCATGGCTTCGAGGGTATAATTTCATATCATGACTTCGAGGGTATAATTTCATATCATGACTTGGAGGGTATAATTTCATATCATGGCTTCGAGGGTATAATTTCATATCATGGCTTCGAGGGTATAATTTCATATCATGGCTTCGAGGGTATAATTTCATATCATGGCTTCGAGGGTATAATTTCATATCATGACTTGGAGGGTATAATTTCATATCATGGCTTCGAGGTATAATTTCATATCATGGCTTCGAGGGTATAATTTCATATCATGACTTGGAGGGTATAATTTCATATCATGGCTTGGAGGGTATAATTTCATATCATGGCTTCGAGGGTATAATTTCATATCATGTCTTTGAGGGTATAATTTCATATCATGACTTGGAGGGAATAATTTCATATGGCTTGGAGGGTATAATATCATATCATGGCTTGGAGGGTTAATTTCATATCATGACTTGGAGGGTATAATTTCATATCATGACTTGGAGGGTATAATTTCATATCATGACTTGGAGGGTAAAATTTCATATCATGGCTTGGAGGGTATAATTTCATATCATGGCTTGGATGGTATAATTTCCTATCATGGCTTGGATGGTATAATTTCATATCATGACTTGGAGGGTATAATTTCATATCATGACTTGGATGGTATAATTTCCTTTCATGGCTTGGAGGGTATAATTTCATATCATGGCTTGGAGGGTATAATTTCATATCATGGCTTGGAGGGTATAATTTCATATCATGGCTTGGAGGGTATAATTTCATATCATGACTTGGATGGTATAATTTCCTATCATGGCTTGGGGGGGGGGTATAATTTCATATCATGACTTGGATGGTATAATTTCCTATCATGGCTTGGGGGGTATAATTTCATAGGACAACAAAAAATATTTTCTTGTGTTGAGTGGATGGATACCTGATGGAGTTCTGAACACACCTGAACACACCTGAGTTACAGGGATGTCAAAGGAGATTTCAAAGGTGTGTCGGGAAGGGGTGATGTGAAAACAAGAGCAGATAAAACCAGTCATCACTCTATCACTCTTCCTGTCTATTCTTTTCTACTTCTAACGGCATTTCTTGGGGTTAACCCGAGTGTACCTACCCCCTCCCCCCCCTGGTGTTTTGGTAAGTTCTATTTTTACCTGCAGCACATCCAAACAACACCTGGAGCCAACAATACCAAGGTGAGGGGTGGGGAAGGGGGCAGAGTTTAGTGAGTTGAACTCCCGACCAGGCAAGTGAGCCTCTGTTCTGTTTCCTAATTTGCCCACGACCAAAAGTGACGTAGTCTTAAAATGGGATGCTATGAGAAACACGCGATTTCGGAATTGTTCACGACAGGCGTTGACATTTAATGGCGGAAATCCATCTATAGAACATCCGGGTCGGAACATTTTTATTAGGACATCAACCAAATAACCGGATATTCAATGTGGAATTATATCTATCAAGATCTTTGTTAAATCTACTAAGAAGTCCGGATAAAAACAAACGTACATATTTATAATACTAAACATTCGCAAAATTAATTGTTATGTCTAATAGTCATGCTGAACCTTGTCTAAATATAGTCAAATTGCGTCATGAGACCAGACATGACAAAGCCTATGACTATGACAAAGCCTATGACTATGACAAAGCCTATAACTATGACAAAGCCTATGACTATGACAAAGCCTATGACTATGACAAAGCCTATGACTATGACTATGACAAAGCCTATGACTATGACTATGATATCGAAACGAGGATTCAATGTATAAAACAAGTTATACAAACTCGAATGAGTATTTAAACGCAATTTCCAACAAATAATTTCGGATTTTTTTATTCACGGGAAATCATTCTAGATTACATTAAAAGTAATCTCAAATCAATACTTCTGAAACTAAACAAAACTATTGCTATCTACAAATTGCTAATAAAATTGCGGGAGTTGAACGAAAACAGATTTTTCAAAAAATCCTTCTCCAACATTGTTCTAAAAATTATTAGCTATCGTTTGGCGTTTGTTTCAACCCGATAGCGAGAAATTGACAAAATACTGATCCCCCCCCCCAGGAAATCCAGTAAACCTTTTGAGTATTTTTTTTGGGCCCGTGCACATCCTTGGGACCTCCTTGACATATTTGCAAAAGACCCGAATCCTCTATCTGGTATGGTTCAGGAGGAGTTGCATGATCAAGCTCGAACAGACAGCAGCGACATTTCAAATATATAAACGCACTTTTTCCCATAAGAAAATTGCGTTATAAATAACTGAAGTATCCATTCCTTTAGATACCAAGATAAACTTACAGTTACTGATCTCTTGTTAATTGATCATTACACGTAAGAAATCAATATGTAACTTAACTCGATTATCAACTTTACCAACCTATGTACTCATAGAACCTTGGGCGACAACCTGTCACATTCAAGAACGGACAACCTATCACATTCAAGAACGGACAACCTGTCACATTCAAGAACGGACAACCTGTCACATTCAAGAACGGACAACCTGTCACATTCAAGAACGGACAACCTGTCACATTCAAGAACGGACAACCTGTCACATTCAAGAACGGACAACCTGTCACATTCAAGAACGGACAACCTGTCACATTCAAGAACGGACAACCTGTCACATTCAAGAACGGACAACCTGTCACATTCAAGAACGGCCAACCTGTCACATTCAAGAACGGACAACCTGTCACATTCAAGAACGGACAACCTGTCACATTCAAGAACGGATAATCTGTCACATTCAAGAACGGACAATCTGTCACATTCAAGAACGGACAACCTGTCACATTCAAGAACGGACAACCTGTCACATTCAAGAACGGACAACCTGTTACATTCAAGAACGGACAACCTGTCACATTCAAGAACGGACAACCTGTCACATTCAAGAACGGACAACCTGTCACATTCAATAACGGACAACCTGTCACATACAATCCGGCATGAAAAACCTGTCATATCCATGTCTGTCGTATCCAGCAAAGCGATACATGCATGACAAACAGACCATGTCTGACAGATGAATGTGACGTCACATAGACCACGTCTGACAGATGAATGTGACGTCACATAGACCACGTCTGACAGATGAATGTGACGTCACATAGACCACGTCTGACAGATGAATGTGACGTCACATAGACCACGTCTGACAGATGAATGTGACGTCACATAGACCACGTCTGACAGATGAATGTGACGTCACATAGACCACGTCTGACAGATGAATGTGACGTCACATAGACCACGTCTGACAGATGAATGTGACGTCCAAAGATCAAATTTAACCATAGTTTTTACTTTATACATATTTACACGTTTAATAACCAGCTGTCAACATTTTCATCAAACGAGTCTTATCAAGATACAACGAGCCTTATCAACATTCAACCAGCCTTATCAACATACAACCATACTTATCAACATACAACCAGACTTATCAACATACAACGAGCCGTATCAACATAGAGCGTCTCTTACTTACAATGGCGATGTATTACATAGGTCCTATGGCCTATGGTATCAACATAGAGCGTCTCTTACTAAACTTACTTACAATGGTGATGTATTACATAGGTCCTATGCTTAACTTTCGGTCGGGTCCTACGAGGATTTTCCGCTTAACATCATTTATAGAATCTATAGTATGTCTATATTATGTCTATAGTATGTCTATAGTATGTCTATAGTCTATAGCGGCGCATTGTGATACCTCACCACTGACAAGTCACAATAGTATTTCATTGTGATACCTCAACACTGACAAGTGACAATAGTATTCAATTATCAAACAACAATGGCAGTGGTGGCGAACCTTTAAGGCCGCGTGCCCACATTTCAAACCAAAGCCCACTGCCCACTTATTTATAGCGAAGTGCCAACACTACTATGATGGGGGTTTGGCTTAGCTGATCGGATTTAAAAAATAATGTTTTAGTCGCGTGCCGGCTGTGGCACGCGTTTCGCCATCACTGGTCTATACAACCCCCCCCCCTGTCCATGTAACACCATCTGAATAAATAACAACAATGATAAAAACATGTATTCAACATTAGTAGTAAACCTGGTTATTGTAACACTGCTTAAAAGCAATATGTTAACCCATGGACCACCTTTAAAAGCAATATGTTAACCCATGGACCACCTTTAAAACCAATATGTTAACCCATGGACCACCTTTAAAAGCAATATGTTAACCCATGGACCACCTTTAAAAGCAATATGTTAACCCATGGACCACCTTTAAAAGCAATATGTTAACCCATGGACTACCTTTAAAAGCAATATGTTAACCCATGGACTACCTTTAAAAGCAATATGTTAACCCATGGACCACCTTTAAAAGCAATATGTTAACCCATGGACTACCTTTAAAAGCAATATGTTAACCCATGGACCACCTTTAAAAGCAATATGTTAACCCATGGACTACCTTTAAAAGCAATATGTTAACCCATGGACCACCTTTAAAAGCAATATGTTAACCCATGGACCACCTTTAAAAGCAATATGTTAACCCATGGACCACCTTTAAAAGCAATATGTTAACCCATGGACCACCTTTAAAAGCAATATGTTAACCCATGGACCACCTTTAAAAGCAATATGTTAACCCATGGACCACCTTTAAAAGCAATATGTTAACCCATGGACTACCTTTAAAAGCAATATGTTAACCCATGGACCACCTTTAAAAGCAATATGTTAACCCATGGACCACCTTTAAAAGCAATATGTTAACCCATGGACCACCTTTAAAAGCAATATGTTAACCCATGGACCACCTTTAAAAGCAATATGTTAACCCATGGACCACCTTTAAAAGCAATATGTTAACCCATGGACCACCTTTAAAAGCAATATGTTAACCCATGGACCACCTTTAAAAGCAATATGTTAACCCATGGACCACCTTTAAAAGCAATATGTTAACCCATGGACCACCTTTAAAAGCAATATGTTAACCCATGGACCACCTTTAAAAGCAATATGTTAACCCATGGACCACCTTTAAAAGCAATATGTTAACCCATGGACTACCTTTAAAAGCAATATGTTAACCCATGGACCACCTTTAAAAGCAATATGTTAACCCATGGACCACCTTTAAAAGCAATATGTTAACCCATGGACCACCTTTAAAAGCAATATGTTAACCCATGGACCACCTTTAAAAGCAATATGTTAACCCATGGACTACCTTTAAAAGCAATATGTTAACCCATGGACCACCTTTAAAAGCAATATGTTAACCCATGGACCACCTTTAAAAGCAATATGTTAACCCATGGACCACCTTTAAAAGCAATATGTTAACCCATGGACTACCTTTAAAAGCAATATGTTAACCCATGGACTACCTTTAAAAGCAATATGTTAACCCATGGACCACCTTTAAAAGCAATATGTTAACCCATGGACTACCTTTAAAAGCAATATGTTAACCCATGGACTACCTTTAAAAGCAATATGTTAACCCATGGACTACCTTTAAAAGCAATATGTTAACCCATGGACTACCGATCAAGTCCAAAGACAAAGGGAAGAAATTCCATTGTTTTTACCAAGAGGTACGCTCCAAGAAATGACGCCCAGTGATTTTATTGGTTCAACCAGTCTACCGAGACGCCTGTGTATGCCATCAGAATTACTACCATGACATACATCGCCAGTGAACATTTGTGTTTACACGGTTTAGTTAATGAAATGAAAACACTCTTTGGCCAAACAGAGGCCGCAATGAGTAGGCAGTAGCCTCAGTAGACAATGGCAATAGCCTTGCCTTAGTAGGCAGTAGGCAAGAACTCACAGACTTGTATCGGATGTTTCTATAATCGCCAATTCTAAAACCCGCGAGGTGAGAAACATTCATTTAAGTAGCAGTACTTGGTACTTTTAACAAAGCAACATAAAATTAAGTATATAAAGGAAAAAAAAACTTGATTTTTATTTAAGAAATCTATAGTCTACTGGTTTCGTACTTAACTAGAGGACAGAATGTAAAGCACATTATATTTTTTTTAACAAAGATAAATTCCATTAATGTTTTTTTTAGGCTTTAGGTGGCATATTTTAAGGTTTCAATTACTATGAATAAAATATTTTTCAACAAAAACTTTGGTTTGATTAAATCGATAAAATGTTTTCCTTTGTGTGTGTGTCAAACTGTATTATTATTATACATTGCCAGATGGACGATTGGACCCTTTTAAATTAGGAGTGGGGGGGTGAGTGTGGTCAGCATGAGAGATACAGGCCTAAGGGTCCTAACATGAGAGATGCAGGCCTAAGGGCCCTAACATGAGAGATACAGGCCTAAGGGTCCTAACATGAGAGATACAGGCCTAAGGGTCCTAACATGAGAGATACAGGCCTAAGGGTCCTAACATGAGAGATGCAGGCCTAAGGGCCCTAACATGAGAGATACAGGCCTAAGGGTCCTAACATGAGAGATACAGGCCTAAGGGTCCTAACATGAGAGATACAGGCCTAAGGGTCCTAACATGAGAGATGCAGGCCTAAGGGCCCTAACATGAGAGATACAGGCCTAAGGGTCCTAACATGAGAGATACAGGCCTAAGGGTCCTAACATGAGAGATACAGGCCTAAGGGTCCTAACATGAGAGATGCAGGCCTAAGGGCCCTAACATGAGAGATACAGGCCTAAGGGTCCTAACGAGAGATGCAGGCCTAAGGGCCCTAACATGAGAGATACAGGCCTAAGGGTCCTAACATGAGAGATACAGGCCTAAGGGTCCTAACATGAGAGATACAGGCCTAAGGGTCCTAACATGAGAGATGCAGGCCTAAGGGCCCTAACATGAGAGATACAGGCCTAAGGGTCCTAACATGAGAGATACAGGCCTAAGGGTCCTAACATGAGAGATACAGGCCTAAGGGTCCTAACATGAGAGATGCAGGCCTAAGGGCCCTAACATGAGAGATATAGGCCTAAGGGTCATAACATGAGAGATACAGGCCTAAGGGTCCTAACATGAGAGATACAGGCCTAAGGGTCCTAACATGAGAGATACAGGCCTAAGGGTCCTAACATGAGAGATGCAGGCCTAAGGGCCCTAACATGAGAGATACAGGCCTAAGGGTCCTAACATGAGAGATACAGGCCTAAGGGTCCTAACATGAGAGATACAGGCCTAAGGGTCCTAACATGAGAGATGCAGGCCTAAGGGCCCTAACATGAGAGATACAGGCCTAAGGGTCCTAACATGAGAGATACAGGCCTAAGGCTCCTACATGAGAGATGCAGGCCTAACTAAGGGCCCTAGCATGAGAGATACAGGCCTCAGGGTCCTAACATGAGAGATGCAGGCCTAAGGGCCCTAACATGAGAGATACAGGCCTAAGGGCCCTAACATGAGAGATGCAGGCCTAAGGGCCCTAACATGAGAGATGCAGGCCTAAGGGCCCTAACATGAGAGATACAGGCCTAAGGGCCCTATGACTATAAGGAGAGAAGGATAGAGGACGGGTTTAGAGAGAGAGAGATAGAGAGGATGTTAGAGTACGACCTCACCTACTAGAAGAAAACAACGGAATTAACATTAACATTTACTTACCAAAGATGAGATGATCATTAGGCACCCATAGACTAGTTGTTGAAACAATGATATAATTAAGTCAATGATAATAGCCAGAAACACACGACCTATGTATTCATGTAACACTAATAATAGACAGACAGTATTGTTACCTGATGTAACCTACACACCCACTTTATCCACAGGTAAACGAATCCACCTAACTAGTTATTCGCGTCCATTAAGGAACCAGCTATCCCGGAATGTGCTGTACTGTACACGGCGGATCACTTAATGATGAAGTCCTAATTGACTTGTCCCATATGGTGACACGACAGGTAGAGGCAACATAACGCATGTGAATATGTGTTTATCCAAGCAACACATCAACATACGACAATCGTGGCACGCCCCTCGTCAGGCACACACACACATACACACAAGTAACTTTTTAAGTACACACAGCGACTCGTGCGTGTGGTTTAATTTGAAAGTTCTTGAGTCGAGGAAATAAACGAGTCAGTTCATAAAGAAACGTGTCGCATCAGTCAATCAACAGGTACCCCCAGGCCATGTTATGTTGCACCGCGCTGCAGAACCAGTCGTCGAGAAGGTGAGGGTGGGGGGGGGGCTCGCCTCGAGGCTTGGCCCACGATACGGGCCGTCGACACGGCAAGTGGGGGCTGGAGGAGGAGGGCTGGACAAAAACATGACACACATCGGAGGCAGCGGAGGTTTGGGGATGGGGTGAGGGGGGGGACTTGACCCCCAAGTCGTCTAGTGGAAAGGTGGGGGGGGGAGGGGGAGGGAGTGTTTAAGACGGTTGATGAATGCAGTAGAAAGTGTGTGCGGGAGGGTTTAAGACGGTTGATGAATGCAGTAGAAAGTGTGTGGGGGAGGGGATGGTTTAAGACGGTTGATGAATGCAGTAGAAAGTGTGTGGGGGGAGGGAGGGTTTAAGACGGTTGATGAATGCAGTAGAAAGGGTGTGGGGGAGGGGAGGGTTTAAGACGGTTGATGAATGTAGTAGAAAGGGTGTGGGGGAGGGGAGGGTTTAAGACGGTTGATGAATGCAGTAGAAAGTGTGTGGGGGAGGGGAGGGTTTAAGACGGTTGATGAATGCAGTAGAAAGTGTGTGGGGGAGGGGAGGGTTTAAGACGGTTGATCAATGCAGTAGAAAGTGTGTGGGGGAGGGGAGGGTTTAAGATGGTTGATGAATGCAGTTGAAAGTGTGTGGGGGAGGGGAGGGTTTAAGACGGTTGATGAATGCAGTAGAAAGTGTGTGGGGGAGGGGAGGGTTTAAGACGGTTGATGAATGCAGTAGAAAGTGTGTGGGGGAGGGGAGGGTTTAAGACGGTTGATGAATGCAGTAGAAAGTGTGTGGGGGAGGGGAGGGTTTAAGACGGTTGATGAATGCAGTAGAAAGTGTGTGGGGGAGGGGAGGGTTTAAGACGGTTGATGAATGCAGTAGAAAGGGTGTGGGGGAGGGGAGGGTTTAAGACGGTTGATGAATGCAGTAGAAAGTGTGTGGGGGAGGGGAGGGTTTAAGACGGTTGATGAATGCAGTAGAAAGTGTGGGTGACTGTTGGTCTGGTTCAGCCGGTGGGTGGTGACGTAATGCTCTAACTTAGCGACGAGATGGGCGTAGAGCCCTTTGTCCCAACTAACGTTCCCTTTTAGCTGCGCGTCTTCGAAGATATCTGTCAGACAACGCGCAGCTCTTTAGAATTACCGAGCAGCAAATTTTGATACGGACAATAACTTCAATAACTGTTTGTGGTGAGTGAAGTTTTGCACACAAATGGATGATGTGCAACTTTAAAACACGCAGGTTTTTATTTTATTTATTTTTGATCTTGCTCGCGGACAAATGAACCTTAGAGAAAACAATGGGATCAACTACTCATTTCTTCAATGTAGAGTACAGGGCCCTGATGATTAATGTTGTTAGCGTCACCCTAAGTTGTTGGGCCTAACCTATGTAGCAGTATGTATCATTATAAGTGAATTATAAGACATGTGTCTGTAACATTATAAGACATGTGTCTGTAAAATTATAAGACATGTGTCTAACATTATAAGACATGTGTCTGTAACATTATAGGAGACGTGTCTGTAACATTATAAGAGACTAGATTGCGCTGGGGAGCCGTGGCTCCTGCGGCGCCCACTTTTTTCAAAAGCCCAACTAACTAATCATTGTTTAATAAATCTCTTTTATTTTATCTTCTCTCTCTATATATAAGAGGTATTTGTTATCTATCTGTTCCCTAATAACTCAAGATCCAGACAACCAAATAACGTGAAATTTGGTACAAGTACACAAAATTACACCGGAAATGTTATTAAACAGGTTTCGTTCCATATATATAAGATACTGGGGGCCGGGGGGCAAAAATGTAGTTTTTCCTTATATGAGCTATATAAAATAAAAATTATTGAAAATTAAGACGTAAAATAATAAACATTTTGGTGTCGAGATTAACAACAAGGCGTGACGTCATAGTTTGAGTTCATATTAATTTGTAAATAGGAAACAAATTAAAAAGAGCAGTGGTTATTTTAATGTAATTTTTTTAATGTTAAATACCGCTGTGTGTGTGTGTGTGTGTGTTTAAGTATGTGTGTTCACGTGTGTGAATTTTGTTGTGAACTAAATGTTATGAAACGGTTTATTTTTATGTCTGTTAATGCTGCGCCTCTAACAAGATTACGTATAACCCGATGGTAACAGGTAAATAAATTATATAAATTATCGCTTACTGGGGGGCCGTGGGCCCAAATGTGGCTTTTTTCTTATATTTAAAACTGACTCATCACTAATTCTCCAACTTCCCGTGAAGATAGAAGCATGAAACTTTGGGAACTTGCTGAATATACTCTTATGACGATAATTGGCGAAAAAGAATATAAAAATTTCAACTCATGGGTGGCCGGGGGCCCAAAACCGCTTTTTTCCTAATATGGGCTTTATAAAACTGAATCAACACTAATTCCTCATCTTCCCGTGTAGGTATAAGAATGAAACTTTGGAAAGTTGTTGAGTACCCTCCCGCAATGGTAACAGTCGAAAAAATATAAAATTTTCACTAACTGGGGGGGGGGCGGACATGGGCCCAAACGTAGTTTTTTTTTCTTAAATGAGCTATATAAATCAGGCTCATCATTAAATCTCCAATTCCCTGTGTAGGTAGAAGTATGAAACTTTAAGAAGTTTTTATGTACCCTCCCAAAATGGTAACTGGCGAAAAAATATTAAAATTATCACTCACTTGCAGCGGCCTGAATGTATTTTTTTTCCATATATATTATAAAACTGACTCATCAATAATTCTCCAACTTTCCGTATAATTAGAAGAATGAAACTTTGGGAAGTTTTTGAGGACCCTTCCGCGATGGTAATATGCGAAAAAAAAATTATCACTCACTAGGAGGGCTTGGGCCCAAATGTATTATTTTTCCAAATATGAGCTATATAAAACAGACTCATCATTAAATATCCAATTTCCCGTGTACGTAGGAGCATGAAACCTTGGGAAGTTGTTCAATACTCTCCCGCAATGATAAAATACGAAAAAAATTAAATTATCAGCTCGATAGGATGCAAATCAACAGTTTTGTACGCTTCTACAGAAAACCTTATTTTAAACCCAGGAAAGCCGGGTACTTGCCCCTAGTACTTAATATTAAACTTACTGAAATGTACACAAAGTGTTTTATAATAGGGGTTGTAGGGCGCGTACGGCGCTCACTGCAGCTGCAGGGTCAAAAGCCCAAGTAACTTGTCATTGTTTGATAAATAAGAAATATTAAACTTGCTGAAATGTACACAAAATATTTTATAATTATAAATCCTCAAATCCTATTTTTACATTGTTCCCTTTTGCAAAATTAAAATATTAGGTAAAACAATGACGTAATATAATATTTTTTTTACAGCGCGTCTTTAATTTATAATTATTTTGCACACCTTTTGCGCGCCTTCCGATGCACGCCTTGTATTAAAATATAAGCTAAAAAATGACGTCATAGCGTTACACATCCAGCCTGTGACTTGGGCTATTATATTATTTACTAGTGTAGCCCGTCAAAAATGACGGAAGTTTTCAAAATGAATACATTTCAGATGAAATCTATTAATTTTGAAAAAAATATAGATCTACATCAGAATAATAAATAATGTAATACAGAACTTTTATTTATTTTTATTTGATTCATTTATTATCATATTGAACAATTGTATGCGGAACGTTCGAAAAGTGTTATTTTTGGTGCAGTAATTTTATTTGTTGATCGCAGCGCCACCTACAAATTACATCCATACATACAGACAACGGGAATTATGTATATTGATGTGTCTGTAACATTATAAGACATGTGTTTGTAACATTATAGGAGACGTGTCTTTAACATTATAAGAGATGTGTCTGTACATTTACAAAAGGTGAAGTGTTTGTAGCAGTAGATGAAAGTTACTGAGGTGTGTTTAGAACATAAACTTAGGGTTATCTTATCAGATAAGATAAGATAAGATAAAACAAGATAAGATAAGATAAAACAAGATAAGATACAAGATAAGATAAGATAAAACAAGATAAGATAAGATAAGATAAAACAAGATAAGATAAGATAAAACAAGATAAGATAAGATAAAACAAGATAAGATAAGATAAAACAAGATAAGATAAAACAAGATAAGATAAGATAAAACAAGATAAGATAAGATAAACTAAGGGTTGTGTCCTGTTGACACTGATATGTGTCGAAGTTAGTGTTACAATTGTCACCAATCTGATTTATTACATTTATTACTTTTATTACATTTATTACATTTATTACATTTCAATACAAAGTTTTGAGAAAAATAAATAGATATTCTGCAAACTGTTATATTCATGTGATTAAATGCATTAAATTAATGGTTATTCGGCAAAATTTTACATCATCTGATTAAATTCATAAAATAAATGTCAAATATTGAGCCAGTTCACATCAGTAGGCAGGGGCGGCAACCTGCGGCTGGCGTGCCGCTTGCGCTCTTTCGTTGTGAAGACGTTGCTCTCCAGATCTTTGTGCTAATAGTTGTACTCCCAACAGATCTTTGTGCTAATAGTTGTACTCCCAACAGATCTTTGTGCTAATAGTTGTACTCCCAACAGATCTTTGTGCTAATAGTTGTACTCCCAATTATATTATTTTATTTTCAAAACTCGTGTTAGTGGTTCTTTAAAAAAAATTGGAACTTTTGTAAATAGTAATTTTTGGCTCTTCCGTCTCAGAAGATTGCCGAGCCCTGACCCCTGACCCCTGACCTAGATCGATTCTTAGCTATCCTTCCCTGGTCCCAAGATAAGAAGGGGCAAAGACTATGCCAAATAATCGAAACCGTAATGCAGAGATGACGACAGACTAACAAGAAAGACTAAAGGCATACATCTCTTTTATGAATTTAATATAATTTAACTACAAAAACAATATTTTTATAGGGCCCTTCAACCCCCAAGCCCACACGCACAACCCCAACCCATATTTGTGTGGTTCCCAGGGAGTCTTCTCCATGACGTCACTTTGTGCCATCAAAGAAACAAAAACATTGGTGGGAAATCACACACACACACACACACAACTATTTCGTGCACCAGCACTCTGCCAAACTCCTTTCTTTCCAAGGACCGTAACCCCACAACAGAACATGTAAGGGGAGATGATTAGACAACTATGCCTGCATGCCACCCGCCGGGTGGGGAGAGTTGATCCATTACCACGAGTTTGTGTTTAGACAACAGGGCACCACGTGGTGGGCCGGAGGAAATCCTCAGCGAGCACAAGGTAAGGGCTTATGTGCTATTAGATGCACCTATACCTTGCAACGCATCCGATACAACGATTTTCATGTGCATGTCTTCGAAGCGCATGATGATAACCAAAACATCAAACTTTGCATTCGACATTTGGAAACTATGGGTTGCCTTGCCTGTGAGCTGCACTCGTGGAGTGTCTCTTATCATACACTTATGCCTTGTGACGAGTCATATTTGAACCTATTCCCACATGGGACGCAATAGTCCTCTGTAGAGAAGAAGCGTCTATAATAGATAAGATAAGATAAGATAAGATGGGCATTGACTTATAAATGTCCAACTTGAAATGTTGAGTTCTGTTGTGGGCATTGAGTCTGACCAGTGGGCATTGAGTCTGACCAGTGGGCATTGAGTCTGACCAGTGGGCATTGAGTCTGACCAGTGGGCATTGAGTCTGACCAGTGGGCATTGAGTCTGACCAGTGGGCATTGAGTATGACCAGTGGGTATTGAGTCTGACCAGTGGGCATTGAGTCTGACCATTGCTATTTTAGTCAATGATCGTTGAGTTTTCTCTATTTTTAGAAACGATAGGAGAGCTAGAGGGGGGTTGACGCATTTTTCTTATGTCTCTGTAACACAGACTAAAATTGGGCATTAAAGGGGTGCCATTGGTTCGGTAACCGTTTGGGGCGTTTTTCTCTTGCCCTCTGTCCCCGGGATTGGCCTAATGGTTTTTATGGGGGGGGGGACGGGACGGGGATGAGGCTCTTGATGACGTCATTTGTCTAATCTCCCATGGCTTTGGGCGCTGGACTGTCTATTTCAAAGGTAGACTGGCGACTGCCAATCACTCATCAGCCGATAACCCATGAAGGTCTTCACTGGCTCTTGGTTGAAGTCTTCCTGAGTAAACGGCTCCTGGACGTGACGTCACAGTTTCAAGTGTTCTCAGGGTGACAGTGATTGATGTGCTCCGTGAGAGCCACGGAGATTTCGTTGGAGAGTCATTGGCTCTAAGTGAAGCTTGATGGAATTTTAATAGACGGATTTTTTTTTAAATAGTCCCTTTCTTTTGTTATTGTCGCATTGAGTATTAATAGAATCGCAGTCACAATCGCAATCACAATAACAATCGCAATCGCAATCGCAATCACAATCACAATAACAATCGCAATCACAATTACTGTTAGAAACAGTTTTTAGAAATAAATATTGTGTTATTCCTTCATTGTTTTTATTTTCGTCAAAATATCATCATCATCATCATCCCTGGCACTAAGCCTCGTTTAGGTCCCTTGTCTGGTCAGTTACTATCATTTATTCCGACCGATCCGATGCCTTTCAACTCTATGCCCCGACCCCCCCACCTCCCCTCCCCTCCGTAACAGTTGAAGACGCCCCCCAAGTAACAGTTGTAGACGCCCCCCAAGTAACAGTTGAAGGCGCCCTGGGTCCTCCCCTCCGTAACAGTTGAATACGCCCTGGGTCCTCCCCTCCGTAACAGTTGAAGACGCCCCCAAGTAACAGTTGAAGACGCCCCCCAAGTAACAGTTGAAGGCGCCCTGGGCCCTCCCCTCCGTAACAGTTGAATACGCCCTGGGTCCTCCCCTCCGTAACAGTTGAATACGCCCTGGGTCCTCCCCTCCGTAACAGTTGAATACGCCCTGGGATCCTCCCCTCCGTAACAGTTGAATACGCCCTGGGTCCTCCCCTCCGTAACAGTTGAAGACGCCCCCAAGTAATAGTTGTAGACGCCCCCCAAGTAACAGTTGAAGACGCCCCCCTCAAGTAACAGTTGAAGGCACCCTGGGTCCTCCCCTCCGTAACAGTTGAAGACACCCTGCTTCTTCCCCTCCGTAACAGTTGAAGACACCCTGCTTCCTCCCCTCCGTAACAGTTGAAGACGCCCCCCCCCCAAGTCACAGTTGAAGACACCCTGCTTCCTCCCCTCCGTAATAGTTGAAGACGCCCCCCCAAGTCACAGTTGAAGACACCCTGCTTCCTCCCCTCCGTAACAGTTGAAGACACCCCCCCCCAAGTAACAGTTGAAGGCACCCTGGGCCCTCCCTTCCGTAACAGTTGCAGACGCCCTGAGTTATGGGACCACTGTCCTGAGGAATGAACTTGGATGCTACACGTTGATTTGGCTGGGTAAAATAAACACAGGTGGCTGATGGGTAAATTTATCTACCGTACTCTACCTTGTGCACGACCCACATTTCGAGGAAGAAATACAAAAACACCAACTATATGTACCTAAAAATAATTCTAACTAAAGGTAGACTATGTACCTATAAATAGTTCTAAATGCATGTAGAGTTGGTATATGTAGCATGACCAGAGGCGTCACTAGGGTTGGTGTCACCCGGGACGGTAGCTCATGGTGTCACCCGGGGCGGTAGCTCATGGTGTCACCCGGGGCGGTAGCTCATGGTGTCACCCGGGCGGTAGCTCATGGTGTCACCCGGGGCGGTAGCTCATGGTGTCACCCGGGGCGGTAGCTCATGGTGTCACCCGGGGCGGTAGCTCATGGTGTCACCCGGGGCGGTAGCTCATGGTGTCACCCGGGGCGGTAGCTCATGGTGTCACCCGGGGCGGTAGCTCATGGTGTCACCCGGGGCGGTAGCTCATGGTGTCACCCGGGGCGGTAGCTCATGGTGTCACCCGGGGCGGTAGCTCATGGTGTCACCCGGGCGGTAGCTCATGGTGTCACCCGGGCCGGTAGCTCATGGTGTCACCCGGGGCGGTAGCTCATGGTGTCACCCGGGGCCGGTAGCTCATGGTGTCACCCGGGCCGGTAGCTCATGATGTCACCCCTCACGACTTAACCCATAGAACTCGCCCGAGTCTTCCAGAGCCAAATAACAGGAACGAAGAGAATGTTACATTCTAGTGTCACCCCTTGGGATGGTGTCACCACTTGGGATGGTGTCACCCCTTGGGATGGTGTCACCCCTTGGGATGGTGTCACCCCTTGGGATGGTGTCACCCCTTGGGATGGTGTCACCCCTTGGGATGGTGTCACCCCTTGGGATGGTGTCACCCCTTGGGATGGTGTCACCCCTTGGGATGGTGTCACCCCTTGGGATGGTGTCACCCCTTGGGATGGTGTCACCCCTTGGGATGGTGTCACCCCTTGGGATGGTGTCACCCCTTTGGGATGGTGTCACCCGGTGCGGTCCGCACCCCTCACATCCCCCTAGTGACGCCACATCTCTATGTAACTTACTAATTAATTTTGTCACTGTGACCCTTAAAATAAAACACAGCAAAAGAGCACAGATCCAGATTGGAGGCAATTTTTCTAACAGATGCCAATGCTTCAAAATGGATTACCAACGCTCTTAGGTTTGCGCCCATTTGTCGTCGCTCTTTGATGACACGTGACAACAATTTAAGGAACGAAGGAAAATGTTCCCAACAAATGTCAGACAAGCTCTGAGCTAAAAAAAATAGTTTATTAATTAATTGAATAACATTTTTTAAATTTTAATTCTTGTCTGTCAGAACAATATATTATTTTTTTTAAGTTTCGCCTAACTTTTGAACGCGTCCAAAATTTAAGTGTAATTTGCCTTACTTTTGTAACTTTCAAAATTAATGGCAATCCTTATTAAAGAATTATTTAAGCCGGAAAAGGTATAACGTGGTATTTTGACTCAAAAAAATTCGAGTAAATTCTCACTGTCTTTCTCTCTTTAATGATAATTAAATAAAGGATTCACTTGCTTACCTTTACTGCTGCAAGAATGTGGAATTATGAATTGTATACAAAATACTTTAATATAACGGATTATATATTCAATAATATGCTATATAATGGTCAGACAAGACGTTTTTCATCGTTAAAAATTCGTCGCTGCAGTTGCGGTTCTGATCGTTGCCGTCCAACATCAACTTTCCTTCGGCTGCCGACGTACACATCACGTGATCTATCAGTGAAAATCGTTTCATACGAAATTGACAAGACTGAAATTTTTTCGTGTGAATATAATTTCGTTTATAAAGTATATTACCAAAAAAAGTTCCTATACTTAAGAACATCTAGATTGTCAGAGAACATTATATCAACATAGAACATTTAGATGTCAGAGAACATTATATCAACATAGAACATTTAGATGTCAGAGAACATTATATCAACATAGAACATTTAGATGTCAGAGAACATTATATCAACATAGAACATTTAGATGTCAGAGAACATTATATTAACATAGAACATTTAGATGTCAGAGAACATTATATCAACATAGAACATTTAGATGTCAGAGAACATTATATTAACATAGAACATTTAGATGTCAGAGAACATTATATCAACATAGAACATTTAGATGTCAGAGAACATTATATCAACATAGAACATTTAGATGTCAGAGAACATTATATCAACATAGAACATTTAGATGTCAGAGAAAATTATATCAACATAGAACATTTAGATGTCAGAGAACATTATATCAACATAGAACATTTAGATGTCAGAGAACATTATATCAACATAGAACATTTAGATGTCAGAGAAAATTATATCAACATAGAACATTTAGATGTCAGAGAACATTATATCAACATAGAACATTTAGATGTCAGAGAACATTATATCAACATAGAACATTTAGATGTCAGAGAACATTATATCAACATAGAACATTTAGATGTCAGAGAACATTATATCAACATAGATATGCCCAGTTGGCTTTATTTCATTTCAAACAAAAGACACCATCACTTTCATGTCCAGCATTTTTAATTCTCTCTCTGGCGCGACTGTTTCTTTTTTTTCTTTTCTTAATTTGTTTTATTGTAATTTTTATGGGACTTTTGTATTATTGCATTTAAGTGATATTTTTTTTATTAATAAGTTTTCGCGTTTAACGTATTTCATATTTTTCGTAATTTTTTTCCTAGGTGAAAAAATTTGTCCTCTCTTTTTTTGACATAAAATCATACACAGTAAAATTTTAGATTTTGGTGTCACCCGAGGTGTCACGGGGCGCCCGCCCCAACCGCACCCCCTAGTGACGCCACTGAGCATGACATATTACTAACATAAGATAGACCTCATAGAGGTAGGCCATGAAATAGAACTCAATGCAGGTACGCCTTGCCTAGTAATAATAATAATTTGATAATTTATATAGCGCAGTACACCAGCGAGCAACTTGGCTCACGGCGCTTTAAATAAAAATTGGAACACACATATTTGTAATTATCAATTTATTCAATCTAAAACATCCATATCCTAAGTACAATTGAATCAATGAGATTAACCAAACGAGCTGATTCATTTGGAGTACACCGATCCAAATATTACGTCATGAGAGAATTCGCCAAATTTGAACACACAAACTGTCAGACAGATAGAACTCATGACTAAACCGCCTCCCCCCCCCCACCAGCAGACTCCACACATTCCGTCCTTTACCCCCCCCCCACACACACACAAATAAGTCGCATTGAACTGAGAGCAGTACAAGAAATGAAAGAGATCAGGGACCACGCGGTGGTACGCCACAGGTACGTGTTAATCCCGACCTATTTGTCAGCGGAGTCGTGGTTTGAAGTGACGATTAGAGGGCTCCCAACATATGGGTCGTACGCCAACGCACGGAGGGGGGGGGGCAAGGGAAGATGGTGCGAGAGTCAGGATGGGATGGCGAGTTTAGTTTAAGTCAGCTGATGTTCTGGTTTACGTCAGATGATGTTTGGTTTACGTCAGATGATGTTGTGGTTTACGTCAGATGATGTTGTGGTTTACGTCAGATGATGTTGTGGTTTACGTCAGATGATGTTGTGGTTTACGTTAGATGATGTTGTGGTTTACGTCAGATGATGTTGTGGTTTACGTCAGATGATGTTGTGGTTTACGTCAGATGATGTTGTGGTTTACGTCAGATGATGTTGTGGTTTACGTCAGATGATGTTGTGGTTTACGTCAGATGATGTTCTGTTTTCTGATGCATCGAAATTTGATCTAGGGATGTCTGATCTCTCCCTTACAAACGCCTAGCTATTACGTCATCAATATTTGACGGTTATGTTGTTGCAATAATCAGCTATTACGTCATCAATATTGAATTGTCTGACATCTAATAATATTCTTTTGTTTTGTCACCAGACTTGTCTAACACGGAAATAGTGCACGGGCATCCAACACTGCATTCTGTCCCTTGGGTATGTTGGCTTGCTACTATTTCTGTCACTTGGGTATGTTGGCTTGCTACTATAGATTAACCCATTCTGTCCCTTGGGTATGTTGGCTTGCTACTATAGATTAACCCATTCTGTCACTTGGGTATGTTGGCATGCTACTATAGATTAACCCATTCTGTCCCTTGGGTATGTTGGCACGCGACTATAGATTAACCATTTCCCGCATATTAGTCACAGATTCGTTCACGTACAAGATTTATGTGAAAATTAGAAGTTGAGAGTCAATTCCCCAGATGTACGTCTGTGTGTCTCAGAATCTGTCTTATAGATCAAGTCATTCACACACAAGACCTGTGTTACAAGACATGCATACACAAGACCTGTGTTAAACAAAGCTAGAATTCATTCGAGGATTTACTTTGAAATTCTATCCGTCTCTCCTAAGACACCCTACAGTTTATAATAGTTAGATATGTTCATTGTATTGTTAAAATAATCTTTGGCTCATTCATGACAATCTTAGGTGGAGCGGTAAGGCGACCACAATAAACAAAAAAAATAATTCTATGTAAGACCACAGTTATTTTGGTTTTCTTTTAAAATGTTTTTTTTTAAACACAGACTTTGAACAGAAGTACATTACAAGACAAGTTTTGTTTCGTCATTCGTCTTGCTCTAGCATCCCCCCACCTTTTTTTTTGTACCCCATGCTACAGTTCTGATTTGATCTTGTTTGATTGTAATAGGAATATGAACGTCTAGCGTCACCACGGAGACCATAGAACAGTTAGCGTCTAGCGTCACCATGGAGAACATAGAACAGTTAACGTCTAGCGTCACCATGGAGACCATAGAATAGTTAGCGTCTAGCGTCACCATGGAGACCATAGAACAGTTAGCGTCTAGTGTCACCATGGAGACCATAGAACAGCTAGCGTCTAGCGTCACCATGGAGACCATAGAACAGTTAACGTCTAGCGTCACCATGGAGACCATAGAACAGTTAGCGTCTAGCGTCACCATGGAGACCATAGAACAGTTAGCGTCTAGTGTCACCATGGAGACCATAGAACAGTTAGCGTCTAGTGTCACCATGGAGACCATAGAACAGTTAGCGTCTAGGGTCACCATGGAGACCATAGAACAGTTAGCGTCTAGTGTCACCATGGAGACCATAGAACAGTTAGCGTCTAGTGTCCCCATGGAGACCATAGAACAGTTAGCGTCTAGTGTCACCATGGAGACCATAGAACAGTTAGCGTCTAGTGTCACCATGGAGACCATAGAACAGTTAACTTCTAGCGTCACCATGGAGACCAAAGAACAGTTAGAGTCTAGCGTCACTATGGAGACCATAGAACAGTTAGCGTCTAGTGTCACCATGGAGACCATAGAACAGTTTGGCCTGGAGGGGGAGTTAAGCAGTAGCCACGTTGTTTAGTGAGTAAGTGAATTAGTGAATTAGTGAATTAGTGAGTTTGTGAATTAGTGAATTAGTGCTGTCCTAAACTTGCTACCCCCTACCCCATCCCTCTCACACATTATTATACAAAATGAAATAGTTGAAGTGTTGCCACTCCGTAGCATTAAATTAAAATAACCCCGGAGATACCTTCTAAGCCTCCCCCCCCCAACTGCATTACATTCTTGGTGTGTGTGTAAGTGTCTGTGAGTGTGTGTGTGTGAGTGTGTGTGTGTATGTGTGTGTGGGGGGTTATATTAAGATATACCAATTATGCTCCATCTGTACCTTACACTTTGACGACATAAGACGTACAAGGCAACGCTTTCTGAGATGTCGTGGAGAGTTGTACAGGAGAAAAGGTTGGTCACCTAGGAATTAGCCCAACAAAACGCCGGGTTTTTATACCCCTTATAGCTAAAGTCAAACAGCCGCCTACGTGCAATGTTCCTCTAAGGTCCGTTGGTACGTGTGCAAGTCAAAAACCGAATGTGCAAAGCTGCACAGCATTCAACTTTAGTGTTAAATTGTACAAAATTTGCTGCGCTGTAATTCTAAACTGCTGCGCGGCGTCGTTGATATATCTGCGCGGCCGCGCAGCATGAAGGGAACATTGCCTACGAGCCTACATCCCGGTTTGGAGATAGAGTTTTCCTTCACTGAGAGGAGTTCCAATACTTGATGACATTAATCTGTGTGGCGTGGCCTTAGCTGGGCATTGAACTAAGTCCGATTGTTAGAACTATCGGTCACGCAGATCCACAATGAAATAACATTTTAAAAAGTAAAACCTTTTTCAGCACTCTGGTCTGATTAGTCATGCATGCCGGTGGGTTGCGATGTTACGAGCCCTGGTTTAAAAGATTTTGCTCCAATTCATGGGAAGTGCAGTACTCATTTTAGTTGGTCCGTGTGCAAAGTGAAAAACTGGTATTCAAAGTTGCACAGCATCCATTTCTTTGGGCAACATATTACATAATTGGCTGCGTGGTATATCTAAACTGCTGCGCGGAGTCGGTCATATATCTGCGCGGCAGCGCAGCTTAAATGGAACATTGAGTGCAACCCTATTTGGCACTAACGACAGGAGGGGAAAAACTTAGGGTTTTTAGAACAAACGTTTTTTGTACAAATCTTCATCTAGAGAAGTTCAGTGGGAACTAAGACAAAATGTTGAGTGTTGCATCTGTCACGGGAAAGTGAGGTCACCAACTAATGACGTCACAAACTAATAACGTCACCAACTAATGACGTCACTGAACAAGATGGCAGGGTTTAATCTCTAGCAATGTCTTTAGTCAGATAAACTATTGGGGAGCGGGGGGGATTTGGATAAGCCGTTTAAACGCCAATAATCCAGAGATGTAACAGCTGTAGACGTGGTACTAATATTTTTTAAACATCTCATTTTTTTACAAATACATTTACACCAACTTTGATGACGGAAGTTCACACTAAACTCCAACGTGAAAGTTTTAATCACAAGACAGACAGCTTCAACGTGACAGACAGCTTCAACGTGACAGAGAGCTTCAACGTGACATTTTTCATCATTAACAAGCCCAACCCTCATCCATTGACATCCAGCGACACTTTCAGATCAAACATCTTTGGCACAGGACATCCAGCCTCACTTTCAGATCAAACATCTTTGACACAGGACATCCAGCCTCACTTTCAGATCAAACATCTTTGACACAGGACATCCAGCCTCACTTTCAGATCAAACATCTTTGGCACAGGACATCCAGCCTCACTTTCAGATCAAACATCTTTGGCACAGGACATCCAGCCTCACTTTCAGATCAAACATCTTTGACACAGGACATCCAGCCTCACTTTCAGATCAAACATCTTTGACACAGGACATCCAGCCTCACTTTCAGATCAAACATCTTTGGCACAGGACATCCAGCCTCACTTTCAGATCAAACATCTTTGACACAGGACATCCAGCCTCACTTTCAGATCAAACATCTTTGACACAGGACATCCAGCCTCACTTTCAGATCAAACATCTTTGGCACAGGACATCCAGCCTCACTTTCAGATCAAACATCTTTGACACAGGACATCCAGCCTCACTTTCAGATCAAACATCTTTGACACAGGACATCCAGCCTCACTTTCAGATCAAACATCTTTGACACAGGACATCCAGCCTCACTTTCAGATCAAACATCTTTGGCACAGGACATCCAGCCTCACTTTCAGATCAAACATCTTTGACACAGGACATCCAGCCTCACTTTCAGATCAAACATCTTTGACACAGGACATCCAGCCTCACTTTCAGATCAAACATCTTTGACACAGGACATCCAGCCTCACTTTCAGATCAAACATCTTTGGCACAGGACATCCAGCCTCACTTTCAGATCAAACATCTTTGACACAGGACATCCAGCCTCACTTTCAGATCAAACATCTTTGACACAGGACATCCAGCCTCACTTTCAGATCAAACATCTTTGGCACAGGACATCCAGCCTCACTTTCAGATCAAACATCTTTGACACAGGACATCCAGCCTCACTTTCAGATCAAACATCTTTGACACAGGACATCCAGCCTCACTTTCAGATCAAACATCTTTGGCACAGGACATCCAGCCTCACTTTCAGATCAAACATCTTTGACACAGGACATCCAGCCTCACTTTCAGATCAAACATCTTTGACACAGGACATCCAGCCTCACTTTCAGATCAAACATCTTTGACACAGGACATCCAGCCTCACTTTCAGATCAAACATCTTTGACACAGGACATCCAGCCTCACTTTCAGATCAAACATCTTTGACACAGGACATCCAGCCTCACTTTCAGATCAAACATCTTTGACACAGGACATCCAGCCTCACTTTCAGATCAAACATCTTTGACACACTGCTAGACTCTGACTTGTTTTCACACAGCATACCATGTAAACAATCAGGCAATTTTAACTTCAATGATTACATGAAAATTTGAAGAACATATTTTGACATCAAGTTCTTATACAGGGGCGGACACAACAAATGCCGACGACACAAACAGCCATTGTCAGGGTGTACAATTAAATGGAGGGTGTGTTCCTGAGTACACCCTTGAAGATAACTGGCACCGAGATCAAGAGTTGGTCGCAGGTCACGTGGTGCGCCAGGAGATGAATCGGTTATCGGACCTGGTTACTCCGGTTATAAAAAAACGGGGCTTGTATGGGGGGGGGGCAACAAGGAAATGGTATTTAAATAACCGTTGGAAGAAGTTGTCTCGCCGAGAAGGAAACGAAAAACACAAACATTAAATGATGGACTTGTGGCTTGTTTGTAGTCTTTGATATGTATTGTACCGTTCCATTGTACCAGTACCTGTACACCGGTGCTGATTATACCAGTACCGCAATTGTTGGCTGCTTGTGTGGATATTATAACATTGTATTGTTTTTATAAGATATTTTTGGTATCTTGTAAAATGTTGTTGTTTTGTCTTTGTATAATATTTGTACCATGTTTGTATTGTTGTATATTGTTATACCATGTTTGTAGTGTTGTATAAAATTTGTACCATGTTTGTATTGTTGTATTAAATTTGTACCATGTTTGTATTGTATTAAATTTGCACCATGTTTGTATTGTATTAAATTTGTACCATGTTTGTATTGTATTAAATTTGTACCATGTTTGTATTGTATTAAATTTGTACCATGTTTGTATTGTATTAAATTTGTACCATGTTTGTATTGTATTAAATTTGTACCATGTTTGTATTGTATTAAATTTGTACCATGTTTGTATTGTATTAAATTTGTACCATGTTTGTATTGTATTAAATTTGTACCATGTTTGTATTGCTGTATCGTGGAGATCTAATCTATAAATTTTTGCTGTTTTGTCTTTTGAAAATGGACGTATGTTTTCCTTTCGCGTTATGTTTCTGTTCGTATATTATCTGCCTTTGCCTAAATGTTTTTCAAATTTAATTGTTTTTGTTGGTTCATATAATAAACGTTTTCACATGAAGAATGTGTATGTCTAGTGTATGTCTTATAGTGTATGTTTTGGTTTATGTGAGTTGGTATAACAAAATAATCGTTTGTTTTTTGGTTGTGTTTGGTGAACTTATTGGGTACATGTATCACGTGACACAGTGACTTTAGGACCAATCAGACCACGTGACCCAGTGACTTTAGGTCCAATCAGACCACGTGACACAGTGACTTTAGGACCAATCAGACCACGTGACCCAGTGACTTTAGGACCAATCAGACCACGTGACACAGTGACTTTAGGACCAATCAGACCACGTGACAAAGTGACTTTAGGACCAATCAGACCACGTGACACAGTGACTTTAGGACCAATCAGACCACGTGACACAGTGACTTTAAGAACATGACTGTCTGATCATTCATGCGACGCATACAGCTGAGGTGCAAAGGGGGGGGGGCATCTAGGGACAAAACCACTGAATATCTTTGGGAATGTTACACCCAGGGGCGGATCCAGCGAACCGAAATAAAAATGCGTGGGGCTAACCTAAAGAAACAATGAAAGTAGGTTGAGGGGGGTGGGTGGGGGGTTTGTTACAGTGACTCACTCTCAGGTTAAGAGATCTGCTTGTTAAAACACAGACAGTACGGGAAACATAGGTGCAAGGCCAATGAAGGAAATAAGTATAATAACAGTAACTATAACAGTAAATATAACAGAAATACAACAGTAAATATTAGTTATTATTTTAGTAAAAATATTGAACAGCGATCTTCAAAACGCCGCACGCGTCACTCGGTATGTAAATGAAGATTATTGGATGAATGACATGTAAACAGGGTACGAGTGAGCCTGACAGAACGTAAAAAAAATAAATAGAGTTTAAAAAAAGATTTGTAAAAACCACGTTTTTATTAGTGGACTAAAAATAAGCAAATAATTTAAAACCTATACGTTCCAGTACTTTCATTTAATATGACTAAAAACGTGGGGCGGGTGTTTGGTATAAAAGTTAAATGGGGATCTGTAAGTGAGAGATTGAGTGAACTGCATATGTAAAACCTCATACTCATAAGCGTCCGCCCCACGTTTTTAGTCATATGAAATAAAAGTACTTGAACATATACGTTTTAAATTATTTTCTTCTTTTTAGTCCACTTATAAAAAAGTGGTTTTTAAAAATCCATTTTTAAATCCCTTATATTAACTTCGAAATCGTGTCTCTCTGTCTTGGGCGGGCGGTAAAACAAAAGTAAAAAAATGACCCACTTCCCGTGAAGCCATCGAGCTGAAATTTGGCACATGGACCCATGTCACCTAACAATGCATTGTTTCAAAATGTCACATCGATCGAACGTACCGTAATTAAATTAATGCATTTATAGTTTATCTATATAAAACTATATATAGCAGTCACTATTGTTTACATTTTACGGGTCACTTGACTTCACGCCAGCCATCGGTGAACACATCTCGTGTTTTAACCAGGTGGAATTCACTCAGTTTCAGGCTGTAAATGTTTGTCGCGTTGAAACATAATCAATACTTTAAGTTCTGTTTCATATATAAGGGATTTATAGTCAAAAACTTTGTTTTTACGGTGTTTTTTTGTATTACCTTTAATTATTTTATTCTTTTTAGTCGACTAATAAAAACGTGGTTTTCAAAAATCTTTTTTTACCTCTATTTATTTTACCAACACCTCATCAGCACCCGCCCAACGACGCCAACGTTTTAATACCACGGCAATGAGGTCACGGGGTGAACTCGGCACGTGAAATCTAACAATGGCAGTCGGATACAGATGCTTATATAGAGATAAACTAAAAATTGCATTAATTTAATTACGGTACATTCGATCGATCTGAAATTTTGAAACAATGTATTGTCATTCAAGATCTATCTGTGGTAAAAATTTGAGCTCTCTCGGACCATCAGAAGTGGTTTAATTTTACGTTGGCAAATTTGAAAAAATTGCGGACAGACAGACACGAAAGCAAGTTAATAAAAAACGTGGAAAAAATAGCGTAAACAGTGTAAATGAAGAGTGTTGCTTCTTGCGACTTATCACGTGATATAGACTTTAAATTAAGTAAAACAGAGTCTTGTTTATGTTTTTTTTAAATTGGCGCACATGTGTATGATCGCTGGTAGTTTTTGTTCACGTCTGTTGTTGACTTACTTCAATGGTTTGTTGATAAAACAGTTAGTAACAACATGATTTAAAAGAATAAAAGCTTTTTTCTGTATGACCTACATGAGCAGAGAGCAAGAGTAATCGGAGTTTTCGTGCTTTGATTTTACCATATGGTGAGTATTGTGGCACGTAAAAGGTGGGTAGAGAGGTCGAGGGGTGCCTCAGTGAGAAAACAAGCGTATATCTTTGTATCTACTTACCTACGACAGGTCCACAGAACACTACACAATAAGGATGTCAAGGGGAAGTAATGTGATTTAAACGTTTAGAATACGGTCAAGACGCACACATTCCCAATTTTCTTAAAATAATGAATAATTACCTGAATGAGGCAATTCAAATTAACTTAACAAAATATTAATGTTATTTTGGTTAAAAACTTATAAATAAAACAACAACAAAATGGGGGGGGGTGTATTTGTACACTAAAATAAATTAGCTGTAAAACTTTCTTTAAAAAATTAATTAGGAAAGAAAAAAAAGAAGATGAAGAGAAGAGAAGACTACACCAAAAAAATCTGAAAAAGTTGTGATTTTTTTTTCTTTCTTCCCATTTTAAGAAATGTCCAGCATTTATTTAAAATAAAACACGTTTCTAAATTACTTTTTTTGAAATACCTTAAATCCCTAATATACATATGTTTAATGAAATACCTTCTAATGTTTGCCTCTTTTTATCCTTAAATTTCTCGCTATAAAATCAACAAACAAAGCAAATAATCCGACTTGCCAGTTTGAAAAAACCGAAACTATAAAACTACTGAAATGCAAGAGGAGAGGGTTAAAACAAAACGTCCGCATCAAGCTCGACTGACCCGACACAAGAGATGACGTACAGCATCCAGGTCCCGAGACGACAGTAGCCCGTAACCCCGCTTGTTGCTTCAACCCCGCCCCTTTCCCCTCCCCTATTGCCTGACGTCGCCGTGAGAATCAGCGTTGGTCGCCACAGCGGTAGTCTGTACCACACCACAGAGGTTCAAACGTTTCTGTCGCACTGCTACCAGCAAGAACCTGAGTTGCCTCAACTACAATAACTACAACTACTACAACAACTACAAATATAACTACAACAACTACAACAACTACAAATATAACTACAACTACTACAACAACTACAAATATAACTACAACTACTACTACAGCTACAAATATAACTACAACTACCCTTACAGCTACAAATATAACTACAAAAACTACAACAACTACAAATATAACTACAACTACAACAACTACAAATATAACTACAACTACTCTATGGCATCCGTCCATCCTCATGGGATGATGGCGTTTCCTCCTGCTCCTCTGCCCCCCTTCCCCTTTCTCCTGGCCCTTTTCTCCTCGCTCTTGACTGTAAGGGAAGCTTCCGCGACTTGGATGCCCTCGCGTACTTTAGCCCGCCAGGAGGTGCGTTCCTCAGCAATGGTTTCCCACGTTTTATGGTCTATCTGCGCCAGACTCATGTCTTTCTTGCAGACATCCTTGAAGCGCAAGCAGGGGCGTCCTCTCTTCCGCACACCAGTTGCCAGCTCACCGTAAAGCAGGGCTCTTGGAATGCGCTCCGAGTTCATCCTGCGGACATGTCCCAGCCACCGCAGGCGCCTCTCACTCAGGATTGAGTGCATGCTCAGCATATGACTCCTTCTGAGTACCTCGACATTCGTTATCTTGTCCTGCCACTTGATGTGCAGAATCCTGCGCAAGCATCGTAAGTGGAAGCTGTTGAGTTGCTTTGTTTGTTTGGCATAGGTCGTCCAGCACTCGCTGCCATAGAGGAGTGTGCTGAGCACGCAGGCCTGGTACACAGTGATTTTTGTCCTAGCAGTGAGCTGTGCATTGTTCCACACTCTTTTATTCAGCCTAGCCATTAATGATGAAGCCTTGCCGATTCTGGTTTCAATTTCCTTTTCCAGGGAGAGTGTGCTTGTGATGTTACTGCCAAGGTAGGTAAAATCATCGACGACATCCAAGGTGTTTCCCTCAATGGAGATTGCTGGGAAGCAGTCAGTTCCTTGTCTCATAATGTTGGTCTTTTTGAGGCTTATCGTTAGACCAAAATCTTTGCATGCCTCTGAGAACTTGTCGACCAAAAGTTGGAGACCTATCTCTGAATGTGAGGTAAGGGCTGCGTCATCCGCGAAGAGCAGCTCTCTAATTAAAACATTTTCCACTTTTCTCTTTGCACGGAGACGGCTGATGTTGTACAGATTTCCATCCGCCCTGGTATGGATGTTTACACCCTCGAAACAGTCCTCGAATGCATGACGCAGTAGCATCGAGAAAAAGATACCGAAGAGTGTTGGAGCCAGTACACAACCCTGTTTGACTCCGCTACAGACTGGGAAGGGTTCTGAGGTGGCACCATCGAAGAGCACTGTGCTGTGCATATTGGTGTGGAAGGACTCGATGATGGAGAGAAGCCGCGGCGGGCATCCTATTTTTTCCAATATACGTAGCAGACCCTCGCGGCTGACCAGGTCAAATGCCTTTGTTAGATCTATGAAGGCAACAAAGAGGGCTTTCTGTTGCTCCCGACATTTCTCTTGTAGCTGACGGAGTGAGAAGATCATGTCCATTGTTGACCGGCCAGCCCGAAAACCGCATTGTGATTCTGGGTAGACATTTTGCGCCAGAATTTGCAGGCGTGCAAGGATCACTCTGGCAAAAGCCTTTCCCACAATACTCAGTAAGGAGATACCACGATAGTTATTGCAATCGCTGCGATCTCCTTTGTTCTTATAAAGCGTAACTATTTTGGCGTCACGCATGTCCTGTGGGATGTGACCGCGTTCCCAGCAATCGCATATGAGTTCGTGCAGAGGCTTCAGTAGTGCTGGCTGGCCGTGCTTAAGGACTTCTGCAGGAATGCCATCGTTGCCTGGGGCCTTTCCATTTCTCAGATGATCGATAGCCCTACCAAGCTCCTCTATTGACGGTGGAGCATCAAGCTGATCTAGAACTGGTAGATCTGGTATTCTTTCTATGGCAGAGTCAGATACTACATTCTGTGTCGCATAGAGTTCTAGATAGTGCTCAGTCCAGCGCCGCATCTGCTTGTCTCGTTCTGCAACTACAACTACTACAACTACAAATATAACTACAACTACCCTTACAGCTACAAATATAACTACAAAAACTACAACAACTACAAATATAACTACAACTACAACAACTACAAATATAACTACAACTACTACAACAACTACAAATATGACTACAACTACAGCTACAAATATAACTACAACTACAGCTACAAATATAACTACAACTACTACAACTACAAATATAACTACAACAAAGTCTAATGCAAGTAGGAGCCATCCATAATGACGTCACGCACCAAGGGGGGAGGGGTCACATATTTGTGACGATGTGTGATGAGGGGGCCCCACTGTTTGTTCACATTTAGTTCACCCACATTGTGTGACAAGGGGGAGGGGGGAGTGTTTAAAAACTGTGACGTCACATCAAATAGCACAACTTTAAATAAAAATTCCACTTAAATATTTGATTGCTTACAATTTATAAATGACGTTTTAAGTGGCTTCACGCGTGTTTACGATATCAGAGTGAAGCCTTACACTTAAATGACAAAAAATTGATTTGAAACATGTTCATTTTCAAATAGAAAATGTTGTTTTTATGGGGGCGGGGGCGCAAAGCTTTGTAACGTCATACTCGAGGGAGGTCAAGAGGGGGGAGGGGGATGAAAAATCGGCTAAACTTGCGTAATGTCATTTATAGACGGTCCCATACAACTACAACTGCAATTTGGATCAGATACCAACCAGGCGTAATTGAAAAAAGGCCAAATATAAAAGTAAAATCTTTCTAAAAGGACACACTAAAAGACGAAACAATTCATCAGAACTTTAAACATAGGTGCAGCTACCTACTGTAGGGATTTCTTTGCCTAATGTATTTTATGAAATGTTAATTTCTACTATGTGATTCATGGTTGACGATAATTGTTGGAAACAACTCCTTTACTTTTCATTTTATGTTAATTACTTTTTGTTATAAAAATATCATCATTAAGTCATAAGTATAACAGTTTCATTAATTACTCTACTAACAACAAAAACGAGAATAACAATAAAAACTTTACGACTTTCAGCGACACAAGAGCTCTCCCGAAAGAAAGTCTTTATATAATATTAGTAATCTCCCCTACTCACAAAATGAATCAGACTATGTTGACACCAGACTAAATTGACACCAGACTTTGTCGACACCAGACTATGTTGACACCAGTCTTTGTTGACATCAGACTTTGTTGACACCAGTCTTTGTTGGCACCAGACTTTGCAGACATCAGACTTTGTTCACATCAGACTTTGTTGACACCAGACTTTGTTGACATCAGACTTTGTTGACACCAGATTTTGTTGACACCAGATTTTGTTGACACCAGACATTGTTGACACCAGACATTGTTGACCAGACTTTGTTGACACCAGACTTTGTTGACACCAGACTTTGTTGACACCAGACTTTGTTGACACCAGACTTTGTTGACACCAGACATTGTTGACCAGACTTTGTTGACACCAGACATTGTTGACACCAGACATTGTTGACACCAGACATTGTTGACCAGACTTTGTTGACACCAGACTTTGTTGACACCAGCCATTGTTGACATCAGACTTTGTTGACATCAGACTTTGTTGACACCAGATTTTGTTGACATCAGACTGTGTTGACACCAGACATTGTTGACCAGACTTTGTTGACACCAGACTTTGTTGACACCAGACATTGTTGACATCAGACTTTGTTGACACCAGACATTGTTGACCAGACTTTGTTGACACCAGACTTTGTTCACATCAGACTGTGTTGACATCAGACTTTGTTGACATCAGACTTTGTTGACATCAGACTTTGTTGACACCAGAATTTGTTCACATCAGACTTTGTTAACATCAGACTTTGTTGACATCAGACTTTGTTGACATCAGACTTTGTTGACACCAGACTTTGTTGACACCAGACTTTGTTGACACCAGACTTTTTTGGCACCAGACTTTGTTAACATCAGACTTTGTTGACATCATACTTTGTTGACATCGGATTTTGTTGACATCAGAATTTGTTGACACCAGACAGTTGAGAGTGTTGGACGTTGGAGAACTGAACGGAGATCAAAGGAAATACGTTCAAATAAATAGTCAACGCTAACTATGCAGCGTCACTGCCTTAATTGTGTCAAAGTAGAAATACGTTGTAAGAAAATCTTGAATACAAAGTGGTGTTTAATGATTTTTAAAAAAGTTTTCTAAAAATATCTTTTAAAAAAATGATTTACATTAAAATTGGTTGATACAAAAAAGAAAGGGAAAAAAACAACAACAAAAAAACAGGGAAAGTTACAGTTAAAAAAAAACAAGCTGTGCCACATTACTCAAAGTAAAGCTAAAGGAATTGATGGTGTGTCACATTACTCAAAGTAAAGCTAAAGGAATTGATGGTGTGTCACATTACTCATAGTAAAGCTAAAGGAATTGATGGTGTGTCACATTACTCAAAGTAAAGCTAAAGGAATTGATGGTGTGTCACATTACTGAAAGTAAAGCTAAAGGAATTGATGGTGTGTCACATTACCTAAAGTAAAGCTAAACGAATTGATGGTGTGTAACATTACTGAAAGTAAAGCTAAAGGAATTGATGGTGTGTCACATTACTGAAAGTAAAGCTAAAGGAATTGATGGTGTGTCACATTACTCAAAGTAAAGCTAAACGAATTGATGGTGTGTCACATTACTCAAATTAAAGCTAAAGGAACTGACGGTGTGTCACATTACTCAAAGTAAAGCTAAACGAATTGATGGTGTGTCACATTACTCAAAGTAAAGCTAAAGGAATTGATGGTGTGTCACATTACTCAAAGTAAAGCTAAAGGAATTGATGGTGTGTCACATTACTCAAAGTAAAGCTAAAGGAATTGATGGTGTGTCACATTACTCATAGTAAAGCTAAAGGAATTGATGGTGTGTCACATTACTCAAAGTAAAGCTAAAGGAATTGATGGTGTGTCACATTACTGAAAGTAAAGCTAAAGGAATTGATGGTGTGTCACATTACCTAAAGTAAAGCTAAACGAATTGATGGTGTGTAACATTACTGAAAGTAAAGCTAAAGGAATTGATGGTGTGTCACATTACTGAAAGTAAAGCTAAAGGAATTGATGGTGTGTCACATTACTCAAAGTAAAGCTAAACGAATTGATGGTGTGTCACATTACTCAAATTAAAGCTAAAGGAACTGACGGTGTGTCACATTACTCAAAGTAAAGCTAAACGAATTGATGGTGTGTCACATTACTCAAAGTAAAGCTAAAGGAATTGATGGTGTGTCACATTACTCAAAGTAAAGCTAAACGAATTGATGGTGTGTCACATTACTCAAAGTAAAGCTAAAGGAATTGATGGTGTGTCACATTACTGAAAGTAAAGCTAAAGGAATTGATGGTGTGTCACATTACTCAAAGTAAAGCTAAACGAATTGATGGTGTGTCACATTACTGAAAGTAAAGCTAAAGGAATTGATGGTGTGTCACATTACTGAAAGTAAAGCTAAAGGAATTGATGGTGTGTCACATTACTCAAAGTAAAGCTAAACGAATTGATGGTGTGTCACATTACTCAAATTAAAGCTAAAGGAACTGATGGTGTGTCACATTACTCAAAGTAAAGCTAAACGAATTGATGGTGTGTCACATTACTCAAAGTAAAGCTAAAGGAATTGATGGTGTGTCACATTACTCAAGGTAAAGCTAAACGAATTGATGGTGTGTCACATTACTCAAAGTAAAGCTAAAGGAACTGATGATGTGTCACATGACTCAAAGTAAAGCCAAAGGAATTGATGGTGTGTCACATTACTCAAAGTAAAGCTAAACGAATTGATGGTGTGTCACATTACTCAAAGTAAAGCTAAAGGAATTGATGGTGTGTCACATTACTTAAGGTAAACCTAACCGAATTGATGGTGTGTCACATTACTTAAGGTAAAGCTAAAAGAATTGATGGTGTGTCACATTACTCAAGGTAAAGCTAAACGAATTGATGGTGTGTCACATTACTCAAGGTAAAGCTAAACAAATTGATGGTGTGTCACATTACTCAAGGTAAAGCTAAACGAATTGATGGTGTGTCACATTACTCAAGGTAAAGCTAAAGGAATTGATGGTGTGTCACATTACTGAAAGTAAAGCTAAAGGAATTGATGGTGTGTCACATTACTCAAAGTAAAGCTAAACGAATTGATGGCGTGTCACATTACTCAAGTAAAGCTAAAGGAACTGATGGTGTGTCACATTACTCAAAGTAAAGCTAAAGGAATTGATGGTGTGTCACATTACTCAAAGTAAAGCTAAAGGAATTGATGGTGTGTCACATTACTCAAAGTAAAGCTAAAGGAACTGATGGTGTGTCACATTACTCAAAGTAAAGCTAAAGGAACTGATGGTGTGTCACATTACTCAAAGTAAAGCTAAAGGAACTGATGGTGTGTCACATTACTTAAAGTAAAGCTAAAGGAACTGATGGTGTGTCACATTACTTAAGATAAAGCTAAAGGAACTGATGGTGTGTCACATTACTTAAGGTAAAGCTAAAGGAACTGATGGTGTGTCACATTACTCAAAGTAAAGCTAAACGAATTGATGGTGTGTCACATTACTCACAGTAAAGCTAAAGGAATTGATGGTGTGTCACATTACTCAAAGTAAAGCTAAAGGAACTGATGGTGTGTCACATTACTCAGGGTAAAGCTAACCGAATTGATGGTGTGTCACATTACTCAAAGTAAAGCTAAAGGAACTGATGGTGTGTCACATTACTCAGGGTAAAGCTAACCGAATTGATGGTGTGTCACATTACTCAAAGTAAAGCTAAAGGAATTGATGGTGTGTCACATTACTCAAAGTAAAGCTAAAGGAACTGATGGTGTGTCACATTACTCAAAGTAAAGCTAAAGGAATTGATGGTGTGTCACATTACTCAAAGTAAAGCTAAAGGAACTGATGGTGTGTCACATTACTCAAAGTAAAGCTAAAGGAACTGATGGTGTGTCACATTACTCAAGGTAAAGCTAAAGGAACTGATGGTGTGTCACATTACTCAAAGTAAAGCTAAAGGAACTGATGGTGTGTCACATTACTCAAAGTAAAGCTAAAGGAACTGATGGTGTGTCACATTACTCAAAGTAAAGCTAAAGGAACTGATGGTGTGTCACATTACTCAAAGTAAAGCTAAAGGAACTGATGGTGTGTCACATTACTCAAAGTAAAGCTAAAGGAACTGATGGTGTGTCACATTACTTAAAGTAAAGCTAAAGGAACTGATGGTGTGTCACATTACTTAAGGTAAAGCTAAAGGAACTGATGGTGTGTCACATTACTTAAGGTAAAGCTAAAGGAACTGATGGTGTGTCACATTACTCAAAGTAAAGCTAAAGGAACTGATGGTGTGTCACATTACTTAAGGTAAAGCTAAAGGAACTGATGGTGTGTCACATTACTTAAGGTAAAGCTAAAAGAACTGATGGTGTGTCACATTACTCAAGGTAAAGCTAAAGGAACTGATGTTGTGTCACATTACTCAAAGTAAAGCTAAATGAATAAGTGTAATATCCCTGACGGAGCTGGAGTGTTCCACCAGAGGCCCCAAAGTGTCCGTAAAAGACCAGTGGATGACCTAAATAAACTATTTAACTTGTGTGACAGGTTCTCTGCTGGAAGACTGACCGTTGGACACTTGCCCGGCAATGAAAGGCAGTTGACCATTTGATACAACACTGACCGTTAGACACTTGGTCTGTTCTTGTTATGTTTTCACTTATCACCTGTTCTTGTTATGCTTCACTTATCATCTGCTCTTGTTATGTTTCACTTATCATCTGTTCATGTTATGTTTCACTTATCATCTGTTCATTTTATGTTTCACTTATCATCTGTTCATGTTATGTTTCACTTAACATCCGTTCTTGTTATGTTTCACTTATCATCTGCTCTTGTTATGTTTCACTTATCATCTGATCTTGTTATGTTTCACTTATCATCTGTTCTTGTTATTTTTCACTTATCATCCGTTCTTGTTATGTTTCACTTATCATCTGTTCATGTTATGTTTCACTTATCATCTGTTCATGTTATGTTTCACTTATCATCTGCTCTTGTTATGTTTCACTTATCATCTGCTCTTGTTATGTTTCACTTATCATCTGTTCTTGTTATGTTTGAATTATCATCTGTTCATGTTATGTTTGACTTATCATCTGTTCATGTTATGTTTCACTTATCATCCGTTCTTGTTATGTTTCACTTATCATCTGCTCTTGTTATGTTTCACTTATCATCTGCTCTTGTTATCTTTCACTTATCAACTGCTCTTGTTATGTTTCACTTATCATCTGCTCTTGTTATGTTTCACTTATCATCTGCTCTTGTTATGTTTCACTTAACATCTGCTCTTGTTATGTTTCACTTATCATCTGTTCTTGTTATGTTTCACTTATCATCTGTTCTTGTTATGTTTCACTTATCATCTGCTCTTGTTATGTTTCACTTATCATCTGCTCTTGTTATGTTTCACTTATCATCTGTTCTTGTTATGTTTGAATTATCATCTGTTCATGTTATGTTTCACTTATCATCTGTTCATGTTATGTTTCACTTATCATCCGTTCTTGTTATGTTTCACTTATCATCTGCTCTTGTTATGTTTCACTTATCATTTGCTCTTGTTATGTTTCACTTATCAACTGCTCTTGTTATGTTTCACTTATCATCTGCTCTTGTTATGTTTCACTTATCATCTGCTCTTGTTATGTTTCACTTATCATCTGCTCTTGTTATGTTTCACTTATCATCTGTTCTTGTTATGTTTCACTTATCATCTGTTCTTGTTATGTTTCACTTATCATCTGTTCTTGTTATGTTTCACTTATCAGCTGTTCTTGTTATGTTTCACTTATCATCTGTTCTTGTTATGTCTCCCCCGAGCCCAAAACGCACCCGACGATAGCAGAATCCCAAAAAGGCTCAACGCTACGTGGGCTTGCACGCTCCTAGTGCCACGTCAAACAAGTGGCCATGTGGCTGGTATCCCCGCGGGTCACAGCTGTGACGTCCCCCCACACACCAGCCAACATACACACCAGGACATATGAGCTCAGGTAGAGAACAGAACAAAATAATAAACCTGGGAACATAACAATAACAAGAGACGAAAATTGTCTCCTTTGTCTATTTTGTTCATGTCCATCATCATCGTATTGCCAGCAATTAGTGGAGGAGTAAAGATGTTGTGGTTTTGGGAGGAGATGGGGGAGGGTGGGGAGGATGTGTATAAGGCGGAGCCACATTTTGTTTTCATGATCTTAGGTGGAAAACTGACATCAAGGGCGGAGATCAATAGGCACCGCCAGGAGTCAATGTTTTTATAAGTTTATCCCTTTAAACCATTAAACATTTGTATGTTAAACCATGGCCTATAATATGAACAATAATTAAACAACCCGTAAAAACAAAGTTTATGACTATAAATCCTTTATATATGAGACATAACTAAAATTATTGATTATGTGCAATATAATATGCACCGCGTAACAAACATTTACAGACTGAAACTGACTGAACTCCCTTTGCTGTAAAACACGGGGATGTGGTCATCGATGGCTGAAGTGAACTCCAGGGACACGTGGATGTCAACAATAGCAGACGGCTACATAGAGTTACATAGAGATAAACTAAAAATGCTTTAATTTAATTACGGTGTATTCGATCGATCTGAAATTTTGATACGATGCATTGTTAGGTGACACGAGTCTATGTGCAAAATTTCAGATCGATCGCATAAATACAAGGGATTTATAGACAAAAACGTTGTTTTTACGGGGTTGTTTAATTTACTTTTTTTCCCGCCCGCCCGACGACGAAAGACAGAGATCACGACAGAGAGAGAGAGAGAGAGAGAGAGAGAGACAAGAAGGTGAAGTTAATATAAATAAGGGATTTAAAAAATACAAGAACGCCGACAGGGGCATGCTTACATTTTTTCCGCCTCTTGCTAGTAGAACCCACGATATTAATGTTATAAATTTTAACAAAACCTTTTATTTCTGCTATTTTATGCTGCTAAAAAATCTCTCTAAAGGATTGTGAACATTCTGGTAGGTATTAAGTTCATATCCACATCTGCAACAATATGTTACATTTCTATCAAGCACTGACTGACTCGTCGTGCTGTCGACGAAGATCGTGTTAGATACGCACGGTATTTTACGAGAACGCACAGCAATGGCTAATGGAAAATTTACTCTGTCCTGTGCGGGGATGGGGGGTGGGGGTGGGGGGGGGGAATGACCACATTCTTAATCACACAAGTTGTATTAGTGTAGTGTAGTAGATGATGTTATTGTTGAGCTAAAATTAAAGTTTTCCGGCAGCATATGTTGTCACACCCGCGATATTCTAACATTTTTTACTCAGAAAACTGTTTTCAGTTGCAGCCAATGGCCAAGGTTGTCAGTGGCAGCCAATGGCCAGGGTTGTCAGTGGCAGCAAATGGCCAGGGTTGTCAGTGACAGCCAATGGCCAGGGTTATCAGTGGCAGCAAATGGCCAGGGTTGTCAGTGGCAGCCAATGGCCAGGGTTGTCATTTGCAGGAAATGGCCAGGGTTGTCAGTGGCAGCCAATGGCCAGGGTTGTCAATGGCAGCCAATGGCCAGGGTTGTCAGTGGCAGCCAATGGCCAAGGTTTGTAGCGGCTCATAGAACATTGGTATCACAGCAGTTTAAAGCTACTTCCGGGATAAATGGTCGTCTGATATACTAGGAGTATCACAGGCGTAGATAGCATATTGTGCGCCTGGGGGCAAGCTGACCAACGATAAAACTAGCTACGCTCGCGATGGGTATCATCAGGAAATATTCGCAATCAGTTTAAAACATCAAACATTTATATAGCTTTTATTTTAAAATATAAAAAAATTACATAGAAATAACAATCACATTAAAACGCGCGTGTGTGTGTGTGGGGGGGGGGTGAATAGAACACGCAATAAACAGATTAAGTTGATGTAGAAATATTGGACCCTGGTCAGTGCTCAGATGTTGATTGGTTGACCACGGCACGAAAGTTGTGGAAGTGATATGCATAACATGCTATTAAACTGAAATGATATTTAAATTTGCTATGACAATTTCAAACAATTAGGAACTCCCCCCCCCTTTTTCGCCCCACTAGGAGGAGGTAAGTCAACGCGCCATTCGGGGACAGGGGGAAACAATGTTAACATGATTGTAAACATGGTCAAACCTGTGTGGTACTTCTTTCAACGATAGAATGACTAGTTACCGTACTAGTTGCAGTAAATTGTGTGTTACAGTTTAAGGGGTTACCGTGTCCTTTAAAAATTTAAACATAAAAAGAGCCCACAAACGTATTATTTTTTGTGGAGCTATGAATACAATCCCCGGAGCTATGAATACAATCCCCGGAGCTATGAATACAATCCCCGGAGCTATGAATACAATCCCCGGAGCTATGAATACAATCCCCGGAGCTATGAATACAATCCCCGGAGCTATGAATACAATCCCCGGAGCTATGAATACAATCCCCGGAGCTATGAATACAATCCACACACATTCCTAAACCCATGGGTTCAATCGGTCGCCGCCGGTTGCCCACCACTGTATTGAGTCACGCCCAGTAACAGTAACATTTCGGACACACGTCTAACATCTTGCTCTGACCAAACCTGCCTTAGATTTGTTCTTTAATTATTCTGTATAGGAGCCAAGGAGGTTATTTCAGAATTGAACATACTTTAATAATCCTATATAATAATCCTATATAATAATCCTATATAATAAAAGGCAATATTCTGTCCGGTCATCGACAGCGATTGGTCCCTCAAACACATATGACTCCTACAGCCAATCATATTGAACACGTTTAAGCGGACGTTAAAAACGAGTTATTTTAGGAGCAATACTTTATTTGAGTTATGCGTTGGGATTTATAGTAAAAAGCTCTGTTTTTACGAGTTATTTATTTTAACTATAATGAACAGTATTTTTGACGTGATGCACATGTATGCCGGTCGAGACGGCTGTTGGAGGGGAGTTACAACATGTCACAAAACGGTGGCGGAACTTCCTTGGACGGGCGTCGTTGCTCGTTCATTATAAATTATAAACTCAAAATAAATCAAACAATCAAAAATATTTTTAAAATTACAAATGTAAAAATAACGTTTTTAAAAATGATTTTAAAAAATAGAATACATATATAAAGAATAAGAGAGTTGAGATTGGGTTTCAAACTTTAACGTGTAGGTCCTGTAACCTGGGAAAGGAGGACCAGTAACTGACAGGTGAGACCAGTAACTGACAGGTGAGTCCAGTAAGAGACATGTGAGACCAGTAAGAGACAGATAAGACCAGTAAGAGACAGGTGAGACCAGTAAGAGACAGGTAAGACCAGCAAGAGGCAGGTGAGACCAGTAAGAGACAGGTGAAACCGGTAAGAGACAGGTGAGACCAGTAAGAGACATGTTGTTGTGTTGACATTGTTTGGGCACGTGAGTTGACTTGACTGAGTATGGAGCTCGTGGATTTGTATTGTGATGTGAACTCGTGCGTGGTCGTGAATTCGTGCGTGGTCGTGAACTCGTGTGTGGTCGTGAACTCGTGCGTGGTCGTGAACTCGTGCGTGGTCGTGAACTCGTGGGTGATCCTGAACTCGTGCGTCATCCTGAACTCGTGCGTCATCCTGAACTCGTGCGTGGTCGTGAACTCGTGGGTGGTCGTGAACTCGTGCGTGGTCGTGAACTCGTGCGTGGTCGTGAACTCGTGCGTGGTCGTGAACTCGTGCGTGCTCGTGAACTCGTGCGTGCTCGTGAACTCGTGCGTGCTCGTGAACTCGTGCGTGCTCGTGAACTCGTGGCTTCAACTGTAATAATCAGCTGATTAAAGAGGAAGTTGTTACACAGACCAAAAGCTGGTGATGTCTTGTTACACAGACCAAAAGCTGGTGATGTCTTGTTACACAGACCAAAAGCTGGCGATGTCTTGTTACACAGACCAAAAGCTGGTGATGTCTTGTTACACAGACCAAAAGCTGGTGATGTCTTGTTACACAGACCAAAAGCTGGTGATGTCTTGTTACACAGACCTCAAGCTGGCGATGTCTTGTTTCACAGACCAAAAGCTGGCGATGTCTTGTTTCACAGACCAAAAGCTGGCGATGTCTTGTTACACAGACCAAAAGCTGGTGATGTCTTGTTACACAGACCAAAATCTGGTGATGTCTTGTTACACAGACCAAAAGCTGGTGATGTCTTGTTTCACAGACCAAAAGCTGGTGATGTCTTGTTACACAGACCAAAAGCTGGTGATGTCTTGTTTCACAGACCAAAAGCTGGTGATGTCTTGTTACACAGACCAAAAGCTGGTGATGTCTTGTTACACAGACCAAAAGCTGGCGATGTCTTGTTACACAGACCAAAAGCTGGTGATGTCTTGTGTCTTGCAGTTAGACTATTGCATGAATAGTGTCAGAAGTTGACCAAAGATCAAAACTATTAATATTACATGGTGTCAGATTTTTACTACTACATAACTGACAGGCAATGTTCCCTCTAAGATTCGTTGGTCGATGTGCAAAGCAAAAAAAAATAATTGTGTGCAAAGTTGCACAGTATCCATTTTAGCAGTATTTTACAAAATTTGCTGCACGGTAATGAAAAACTGCTGCGCGGTGTCGGTCAAATATCTGCGCGGCTGAGCAGCTTCAAGGGAACATTGCTGACAGGTTAGGTTCCCAGGAACTAAAGTGAAGATGCCCAAAAATTTAATTTAATTTACAACCCGTAAAAACAACGTTTTTGACTATAAGTCCCTTATAAGTGAGACATACTAAAAGTATTGATTATGTTCAATATACATGTAATACGCACCGCACGACAGACCCCTGTGACATCGAGGGCTGGAGTGAACCTCCAGTGAACCGTGGAGGTCAACTATAGCAGACGGCTACACATGCTGCATAGAGATACATAGAGAGAAACTAAAGCATTCATTTAATTACGGTACATTCCATCCTTCTGAAATTTTGATACAATGCATTGATAGGTGAAACAAGTTTATGTGCTAATTTTCACCTCGATAGGATCATGGGAAGCGGGTCATTTTTTATTACACGCTTTTATTTAAGTCACACTGTTTGTATGTTGTATCCATCCATCCATCCTTCCTTCAAATCTCGAAACGTAAAATTATACCACTTCTGATAATCCTAGAGATCTCAAAATTTTGCCACAGATAGATCTTGGATGACAACGCATTGTCTCAAAATTTCAGATCGATCGAATGTACCGTAATTAAATTAAACAATTTTTAGTTTATCTTTATTTATCACTATTTAGAATGTATAGTCGTCCGCTAGAGTTGACCTCCACGGCCCACTGGTTTCACTCCAGCCCTCGTTTACCAAATTCCCGTGTTTACATCAAGGGCAGGGGAGATCAGCGCGTTTCAGTCTGTAAATGTTTGTAAATAAAAGCGTGTCCTTTTTAAAAAAAGATTTTTTTACATTTTACTTATTAACCACGTTTTAATAACTCGCTTTCGTTCCTGCGTGTTTGTCAAACAATTTTTCAAATCTGCCAACGTAAAATTAAACCACTTCTGATGGTCATAGAGATCTCACAATTTTACCACAGATAGATCTTGGATGACAATGCATTGTATCAAAATTTCAGATCGATCGAATGTACCGTTATTAAATTATTGAACTTTTTAGTTTATGTATATATAAGCATCTGTACCGTCTGCTTTTGTTGACATCCATGAGTTCACCTCGTGACCACAGCACCGTGTTTTTTAAACGTTGGGCGGGCGCTTATGAGGTGTTTGGTATTTTAAAAAAATAGTGGTAAAAAATATTTTTAAAAACCACGTTTTTGTAAGTGGACTAAAAAGAATAAAATAGAGGTAAAAAAAAATATTTTTAAAAACTAAGTTTTTATAAGTGGACTAAAAAGAAGAAAATAATTTAAAACTAATAAGTTTAAGTACATTCATATATTATGACTAAAAACGTGGGGCGGGTGTTTGGTAAAAATTAAAGATTTCTAATTTAGAAGGCAAAAGAGAGATCTATAAGTGAGAGAATGAGTGAACTGCATATGTAAAACCTCATAAGTGCCCGTCCCACGTTTTTAGTCATATTATATGAAAGTACTTAAACTTATTAGTTTTAAATTATTTTCTTCTGTTTAGTACACTTATAAAAACGTGGTTTATAAAAATCTTTTTTTTTACCTCTATTTATTTTACCACGTTTTTATTAACTCGCTTTCGTTCCTGTGGCATTGTTTGTGTGTCTGTCCAAGATTTTTCAAATCTGCCAACGTAAAATTAAACCACTTCTGATAGTCACAGAGAGCTCAAAATTTTACCTTAGATAGATCTTGGATGGCAATACATTGTATCAAAATTTTAGATTGATCAAATGTACCGTAATTAAATTAATGCATTTCTTAGTTTATCGTTATATAAGCCTCTGTACCCGCCTGCCGTAGTTTAATTGCACGTGGTGAGTTCACCCCGTGACCTCATCGCATTGTTATTAAATGTTGGGCGGGCGCTGATGAGGTGTTTGGGGCCGTCCATAAATGACGTCACGCACCTAGAGGGTGGAGGGGGGTCACACTTTTGTGACTATGCGTGACGAGGGGGAGGGAGAGGGGTTGAAGAAATGTGATGTCACATCAAAAGGGTAACTTTAAATAAAACTTCCACTGAAATATTTTGTCGCTTACAATTTATTTAATGACTTTTTGTTTCTTTTTTTTCTTTTTTCTTCTTCTTCTATTTTTTTTTAAAATCAGTGCGTCTCAATGTGCCGGTCGGTAGGCCATCAGACGCTGGTTGGCGTAAGCTATCAAGACACGAAAATTAAATCTAATTATAATCCTTAAGTTTGAGAATCCACAAGATAACGTATGAAATTGTTACACTGCCTCGTTTGATATTGACATCAAAGCATTTGTGATGTAACCGCAGCTCCGTTTGGTTCTCTCATGGCAGGAGTCGAACTTTTTTGCCCGTTACCCCAAAATATACAAGTTTATGTGTGCGTTACCCCCCCCAACCCCCAGACTCTAGGTCCTACTCACATGACTCGGGGATTTGGGGGAGCGTCGTTAGCCAAATGCTACTGGTGAGTTTTACAAGCATGACAAGTGTCTAAAAATGATCGAATAGGATTATGTGTAGATATTTTAAGTCAAAAGGACACGGAATATCCTTTTTCTTTAAAATGGGGGAGGGGGGGAGGGAATCTATTTGATAGAATTAAAAACGTTTTAAGTTTGATATAATTGTTCGATTGGTTTTTGGTCAAACGCTCCTGGCCATTCTAGTCTTCTAGATCAGTGCTTCTCAAAGTGGTGGTCCGCGGACCGGTGCCGGTCCGTGGGCCATCCGCTGCCGGTCCGCAGATGTTCTCAAAAAAGGACAGAAAAAATTGTCAGTGCAGGGAAAATAGTGCACCGGGCCCTGGTGCAATGGAAAAAATTCCTGCCGGTCCGCCATACTAAAAAGTTTGAGAAGCACTGTTCTAAATATAATGGTAAATGCGCCCATTTAAAATTAGTCAAGTATTCATTAACTGTATTGAATGCATCAAATTCTTGACATCGCAAATTCGAGAGGAGCACAAAACAACTTTTCTTCTTAGCTCAGTTTTTAAGGCATTAATTTTAAATATCACAGAAAGGATACGTTATACAGACAAGTCATGTGGATTAAGATTATTGTCACTCGTGTCAATATAAATGAAAGTAGCGTAGATTTAGGTGTCTTCGTATAGTATGTAGGTTAGAAATCTACATAGTTGTCAAATTTTTAAAAAAAATGCATTTTCTGGAAGGAACCGGTTCAATAATGGGCATATGTTCCAAGCGTACACGTACACATGACGTATTTTAATATATCTAGTGGATTGTAGTGGATGTTATATGTCCCAAATGAGTCTGCATTACCCCCAAGAATTCTCTTTTTGACCCCAGAAGAGGATATTAACGTCTGTTCGCCGACCTCTTTCTTACGGGATGCCCAGTCAGTCAATTGAGGGATTTTTAAAAAATACATTTTAAAAATGTTATTTTAAAATATTTTTTTTCTAAACAAAGACGTTAACCGTGATGATTAATAGTCAATGTTTAATTTGTATGCATTAAAATAAAATATAATCTAAGGATGTTAACACAGTTCGTTTTCTGAAGGCCGGTTAAACGTTTTTTTAAAAATGCTTCACACGGGTTACGATATTACAATGTAGATCTTCACTAAATAAATAATAAATACTTAAATGACAATAAACGTGATTTGAAACATACTTATTTTCAAATAGAAAATAAAGTTGTTTTTTTGTTTTTTGTTGTTGTTTTTTTTTGTGGGTTTTTTTTGGTCAAAGTTTTGTGACGTATTTTTAGAGGGGGAGGGTCTAAGTTTTTGTGATGACGCGTGACGAGGGGGGGGGGAAGGGGGTAAAAAATCGGCAAAAATCGCGTGACGTCATTTAATGGACGGCCCCTTTGGTAAAATAAATAGAGGTAAAAAATATTTTTAAAAACCACGTTTTTATAAGTGGAATAAAAAGAAGAAAATAATTTAAAACTTATAAGTTCAAGTACTTTGATTTAATATGACTAAAAACTTTGGTCGGGTGTTTGGTATAAAAATTAAAGATGTATCAATTAGAAAGCAAAAGAGAGTTCCATAAGGGAGAGAATGAGTGAACTGCATAATATGTAAAACCCCATAAGCGCCCGCCCCGCGTTTTTAGACGTATTATTGATTATTGAAGCATTGATCATGTTCAATATAATACGCATCTCGTGACAAACATTTACAGACTGGAGGTGACTGAGCTCCTCTTGTTGTTAAACACGGGGATGGGGTCATAGATGGCTCGGGTGAACTTTGGTGGGACGTGGATGTCAACAATAGCAGACGGGTACAGGTACTATATAGAGATAAACTAAAATGCATTAATTTAATGACGATACATTCGATCGATCTGAAATTTTGATACAATGCATTGTTATTTAAAATCTCTCTGTGGTAAAAATTTGATCTCTAGGACCATCAGAAGTGGTTTAATTTATTCAAAGAAAATTTGATCTCTAGGACCAGCAGAAGTGGTTTAATTTATTCAAAGAAAATTTGATCTCTAGGACCAGCAGAAGTGGTTTAATTTATTCAAAGAAAATTTGAAATTTTGCAACAGGAACGAAAGCAAGTTAATAAAAACGTGGTAAAATGATCGTTGAATTCTAAAATCAACTAATGAAATCTAATGTGGGAACCGTGTGTGTGTGAAGCGTGTGTGTGGGAAGCGTGTGTGTGGGAAGCGCGTGTGGGAAGCGTGTGTGTGGGAAGCGTGTGTATGGGACTCGGCAGATGAAGTTGTAACCAGCTGATAAGCCGCTATCTCCTAGTCTCCTCTGCTAGCACAGCTGCCGTCAAGGACCGACACAAAGACGATTATATCAAGTCTTGGTCAATTAGAATGTCCCTAAACAAATCAAGGTCAAACAAACAAACAAACAAACAAACATACAGACAGACAAAAAGGCAGACAGACAGAACAAACAGACAGACAGACACGCAGACAGACAGTCAAGCAAACAGACAAAAAACAAAACAAATAAAAATAACAAAAAAAGAAGAAAAAAAAGAAGCAGACAGCAGACGAAGAAACAATAAAAACATTTTTTTTTAAAAGACAGATGGACACACAGACAGACAAACAAATAGACATACATATAGACAAACAAACAAAACAGACAGATCGACACACAGACAGTCAAGCAAACAGACAAACAAACAGACAAAAAGACGGACACACAATCGACCAAACAAACAGACATACAAACAAACAAAAACAACAAAGAGACATGCAAACAGACAAAAAGAAACAAACAGACAGACAAACAAATAGACAAAAAAAACAATCAATTAAAAAAACAAATAGACAGACAAACAAACAGTAATCAATTAAAACAAACAAACAGAGAAAAAAATAGACAGACAGCAAATCAATCAATCAAACAAACAGAAAAACAAATAGGCGAACAAACATACAAAAAAAAACAACAAATAAACAGACAGAGCGAGAGACTCTGACAGACAAACTAACAAACAGACAGATAGACAAACCAACAAAAAGAAACAGACAAAAAAAAACCCAACTAACTGACAGAAAGACAAACAGAGAAAGTGGACTATCAACTTAAACCTTAAATATTTGTTATAACAGCTATTATCTGTCCCCTCCCCCCCACCCAGGGGTCAAGGTTCATCTATTTAAAAAGAATGTGAAAATAACTTTGTTAATTCTCTGTGGTTCAAACAATGGAACATGGTCATGAGGGTAATGGTGGGGTAGATCAAGTATGTTTATTGTTGACACGTTTAGAGTCGTAATATATCAAATAAATGGACGTTAGATTATACAAGTTGAACTTTATTAACATCACAGGCGCAAAGAGATAACAATAACTGTGAGAACACACATCAATAAATCATCACACGTTCATAAATATTATTGTGACAATTAATGAAAGGATAGCGATCAACGCATTCAGGTTATAAAATAAACGATAAATAAATTAGTGAATAAATAAATAAATGGGTTAATGCATAAATTGAAATAAATTAATGTTAAGATATATTTCGTTTAATAAATTAATGCACACCAGTTGTCTTGTAATATATAATTTATAAATAATAAAATAGTGATGAAATAAATGTGGGATGGCACGAACACTGCAGACATATCGAGACTTACAATATCTACATTGGGAAAGTTGTAGATTTTCAATATCTACATTGGGAAAGTTGTTGATTTTCAATATCTACATTGGGAAAGTTGTAGATTTTCAATATCTACATTGGGAAAGTTGTAGATTTTCAATATCTACATTGGGAAAGTTGTTTGTTTCAGCTTTTAAATTAAATCAACACATCGTTTTCGTCACATAAAATAAAAATAAATATTGAAGGTAATAAAAATATCATTTACAAGGATTTCAAAGGGATATAATTCATCAAATGACAAAGAACAAATTACTATTGTTATCTCCCATTAAAAATAACATCCAAACAAAACAAAATTTTTAAAAAAAATTAATAATAAGAATAACAAAAATAAAGCACATAATTTAAAACGGTTACACGTTTTTGAGCAATGTCTCCACAATATCTTCAATCCTTCAGTAAGAACTAAATCCATGATGTTATTGGGGAAACTATGGCATCCGTCCATCCTCATGGGATGATGGCGTTTCCTCCTGCTCCTCTACCCCCTTCCCCTTTCTCCTGGCCCTTTTCTCCTCGCTCCTGGCTGTAAGGGAAGCTTCCGCGACTTGAATGCCCTCGCCCACATTTTTGCCCGCCAGGAGGTGCGCTCCACAGCAATGGTCTCCCACGTTTTATGGTCAATCTGCCCCAGAGTCATGTCTTTCTTACAGACATCCTTGAAGCGCAAGCAGGGGCGTCCTCTCTTCCGCATACAAGTAGACCACATCTTTGGTAGGCAGCCGTAGACCACATCTTTGGTAGGCAGCCGTAGACCACATCTTTGGTAGGCAGCCGTAGACCACATCTTTGGTAGGCAGCCGTAGACCACATCTTTGGTAGGAAGCCGCAGACCACATCTTTGGTAGGCAGCCGTAGACCACATCTTTGGTAGGCAGCCGTAGACCACATCTTTGGTAGGCAGCCGTAGACCACATCTTTGGTAGGCAGACGTAGACCACATCTTTGGTAGGCAGCCGCAGACCACATCTTTGGTAGGCAGCCGTAGACCACATCTTTGGTAGGCAGCCGTAGACCACATCTTTGGTAGGCAGCCGTAGACCACATCTTTGGTAGGCAGCCGTAGACCACATGTTTGGTAGGCAGCCGCAGACCACATCTTTGGTAGGCAGCCGTAGACCACATCTTTGGTAGGCAGCCGTAGACCACATCTTTGGTAGGCAGCCGTAGACCACATCTTTGGTAGGCAGCCGTAGACCACATCTTTGGTAGGCAGCCGTAGACCACATCTTTGGTAGGCAGCCGTAGACCACATCTTTGGTAGGCAGCCGTAGACCACATCTTTGGTAGGAAGCCGTAGACCACATCTTTGGTAGGCAGCCGTAGACCACATCTTTGGTAGGCAGCCGTAGACCACATCTTTGGTAGGCAGCCGTAGACCACATCTTTGGTAGGCAGCCGTAGACCACATCTTTGGTAGGCAGGCGTAGACCGGTCTGGGTTACCATGTCTAAATGTTATGTATGGTCAGGGTTCCTAGTTACTGAGAAACAGTTCCTATCATATAACTTTTATGTCACTGGAGCCAACCGGCAGGGTAAAGATTCTGTTCTATGTTGAGTTATGGTAACTAGCATTACGCAAATATCACATTGCTTTCAGTCATCAATACGCACTATATTGCACTCGTTTTCTGATTTAAATGGCGGGATTTAAATACGTTTTGTTATTTTTCTGAAGTATTAATTTAATGAAGCTATTCGTTTTATTATGATGTCGCCAAACATGGTTAATTTCAATCACAAATCCATAAACCTTGTCTTTCCAAGAATTAAAAATATATTTTTTTATATTATTATTTAAAAAAAACGGAAAATCCTGATTTCTTTCAACGTTCTCTGATTCCTCTACTAACTTAATAGATTCTATTTGTTGTAGAAAACTTTCACGCTAGCCTCGTCCACATTGTTGGTATATACAGCGCTTTGGTTCGAGAGTTTACAGTTGAAGGCGGGGCCGACTCGCAACTGATCAATCAACACGGGGTTTGGGCTGCCAATCTTCATAATGGCCACGTCACCATTCTTGAGAAACTGAGCGATGAAACCTTCACCTTGCACTCTCTGCTCTCCGCTCATGTGGGGAAGGTGAAGGAAGACTTCCGGGGTTTTACCTCCATTCACAACATCGTAATCTGGTGAAAGAAAAGTGACAATTTTAATCAAGTCTATACGCACAGGACGCAATGATCTTCTGTACAGAAGGATAGTCTGTAATGTATTAGATAAGATTACATTTTAACCGAACGAAGTCAGATCTCGTGATTTTGTAAAACAACCAATAAAATTTCAGTGGCATAACTTCTTAAGTCACGGCATAACTTCTTACATCATGGCATAACTTCTTACGTCATGGCATAACTTCTTACGTCACGGCATAACTTCTTACATCACGGCATAACTTCTTACGTCATGTCATAACTTTTTACGTCACGGCATAACTGTTTACGTCATGCCATAACTTCTTACGTCAAGGCATATCTGTTTACGTCACGGCATAACTGTTTACGTCACGGCATAACTTCTTACGTCATGCCATAACTTCTTACGTCAAGGCATAACTGTTTACGTCAAGGCATAACTGTTTTACGTCACGGCATAACTTCTTACGTCACGGCATAACTTCTTACGTCACACCATAACTTCTTACGTCACGGCATAACTTCTTACGTCATGCCATAAATGTTTATACGTCACGGCATAACTTCTTACGTCATGCCATAAATGTTTACGTCACGGCATAACTTCTTACGTCACGGCATAACTTCTTACGTCATGCCATAAATGTTTATACGTCACGGCATAACTTCTTACGTCATGCCATAAATGTTTACGTCACGGCATAACTTCTTACGTCACGGCATAACTTCTAAGTCACGGCATAACTTCTTATGTCACGACATAACTTCTTACGTCACGGCATAACTTCTTACGTCATGCCATAAATGTTTACGTCACGGCATAACTTCTTACGTCATGCCATAAATGTTTACGTCACGGCATAACTTCTTACGTCATGCCATAAATGTATACGTCACGGCATAACTTCTTACGTCACGGCATAACTTCTTACGTCACGGCATAACTTCTTACGTCATGCCATAAATGTTTACGTCACGGCATAACTTCTTACGTCATGCCATAAATGTTTACGTCACGGCATAACTTCTTACGTCACGGCATAACTTCTTACGTCATGCCATAACTTCTTACGTCAGCATAACTTCTTACGTCATGCCATAACTTCTTACGTCATGCCATAAATTCTTACGTCACGCCATAACTTCTTACGTCATGCCATAAACTTCTTACGTCACGCCATAACTTCTTACGTCATGCCATAAACTTCTTACGTCACGCCATAACTTCTTACGTCATGCCATAAATTCTTACGTCATGCCATAACTTCTTACGTCATGCCATAACTTCTTACGTCACGCCATAACTTCTTACGTCATGCCATAACTTCTTACGTCACGCCATAACTTCTTACGTCATGCCATAACTTCTTACGTCACGCCATAACTTCTTACGTCATGCCATAACTTCTTACGTCATGCCATAACTTCTTACGTCATGCCATAAATTTTACGTCATGCATAACTTCTTACGTCATGCCATAAATTATTACGTCATGCCATAAATTATTACGTCATGCCATTCACACCTAATTTGTCCCATTTATTCGTGTTCATTCCTCTCACACACATTAATTTATACACAATAGTCTTATGTTCTTAGCTCCCTTTCACAACAGTCTTATTTTCTTAGCTCCCTTATATCACATTACTACTAACTTATCTTCACATCTCACTGGGTATGGTACACGAACAATTTCTGTTTTGTTGTTGTTGAATTTCACATTTTAATTTTTTTTTAAAATCTTAAAATAGCATACAAATTAATTTATGTTGACCCAAACATTCTTCAACGACTTTTCCTTTACAAAGATAACTTTCTCACGAATCACCCAAAATACCACTTCCTTCCCCTCCCACGTGTACTTCACCCCCACCCCACACACCTACACCATAACAAACTGTCCACTTAGATTCCAACCTGTAATTTCACTGCCTTACCCGTTATCTGGCTGCCTATGATGATCGCTGGCTTTTTCCTTGAACCTTCACATCTGCTCAGGTCAACGATGACGTTCAGGTCGTGACCTTGATCGACAGCCAAGGTCAAGGATCGATACCCGGACACCCGGTGATGTCTGCTCCTGGAGTCTATCGTCATCTTAACGCCGCCATAGCTGAGACAAACAGACAAACACAAATATGATCATCTTAACATCGCCATAGCTGAGACAAACATACACACACACACATATGATCATCTCCCTTGGTATTGCACAATTGTCATTTCAATGTTGGTGCTGTTAATTTTTTGTCTTAGGGGCCGCCCATAAATGAACGTCATGTGCCTAAGGGGAAGGGGGGAGGGGGTCAGGCATTTATGATGATGTGTGACGAGGGGGGGGTGTTTAAGAAATATGACGTCACATCAAAAACGCGCAACTTAAAACAATTTCAACTTAAAAATTTGATTGCTTGCACTTCATTTCATGACGTTTTCAATGGCTTCACATATGTTAAGATATTAGAGTGCAGTCTTGCACTAAATACATACTTAAATGACAAAAAAGTAACTTGCAACATGCTAATTTTCAAAGAGAAAATAGAGCTTTTAGGAGGGAGGGGTCAAAGCTTTGTGACGTCATATAGGAGGGGGGTATACGTTTTTGTGAGGAAGTGTGATGAGGGGAGAAGGAGGGGGGGGGGTAAAAATCGGACAAAATCGTGTGACGTTATTTATGGACGGCCCCTTATCATACATTTCTAGCAGGTGATAATTTGACATTTTTGGGTGTGTATACTGCCACACACTTAGGGTGTGTATACTGCCACACACTTGGGGTGTGTATACTGCCACACACTTGGGGTGGGTAAACTGCCACACACTTGGGGTGTGTATACTGCGAAAACACTTGGGGTGTGTATACTGCCACACACTTGGGGTGTGTAAACTGCCACAGACATGTGGTGTGAAAACTGCCACACACTTGGGGTGTGTAAAGTGCCACAGACATGAGGTGTGAAAACTGCCATACACTTGGGGTGTGTAAAGTGCCACACACTTGGGGTGTGTAAACTGCCACACACTTGGGGTGTGTAAACTGCCACACACTTGGGGTGTGTATACTGCCACACACTTGGGGTGTGTATACTACCACACACTTGGGGTGTGTATACTGCCACACACTTGGGGTGTGAAAACTGCCACACACTCCTTGTGTTGTTTAAAATCAAATCTTGTGGAAACAAACTATCCGACAAACTACCTCACCAATCAAACAAAACTACCTCACCAATCAACAAACTAACACACCAATCAACTCACCCTTGCTGTTCATCAAACAGCCGACAGTCAAAGCTGTACTCCTTTCCCAGTTTCGCCGGGTCGGGATAACTTTTTATAACCTTGACCTTCACGCGACCTCCCCGCAGGAAGGTCAACTCTCTGCTGATGTATTGTGAACCTGTTTCAGAGAACATTGAAAGTAATGACATTAATTCTTCTATTTATGTCTCTTCACTCTTGAGGTAGGCCCACAACTCTCAAATGCTCGCGATCTGTGGACCAACCTTTAGCATTGTAAGTTTTTGTTTAGTGTTACATTTGGGTGAATGTGGAAGGCAATTTAAACACATTAAAAAGTTTATAACCAAACTAAACAATATTTTGATCACTAAACATTAGGTTGATAATGACACAATTTATTGTGATCAAATAAGTAGTGATCGTTAAATCAATATGTATGTGAATCTTTCCAGATCTTGTATCACAGCATCGGAGTGATTGTGCATCTTTTGGTGACGATATATAACAATTTTATAATTATCATATCTTATATAACCAAGTTACAACAATCATATCTTATATTACCATGTTATAATAAACATATCTTATATTACCATGTTATAGCAATCATATCTTATATTACCATGTTATAATAAACATATCTTATATTACCATGTTATAGCAATCATATCTTATATTACCATGTTATAATAATCATATCTTATATTACCATGTTATTCATATATTATACAAACTTGTTAAAAATATTTTACATATCCAATTATCCATGAAGATATCTTATATCACGATGTGGTTGTCCCTAAATGACGTCACGCGATTTTGGACGATTTTTGACCCGCCTCCCCACTCGTCACGCGTCGTCACAAAGACCTCGACCCCCCCCCAATATTACGTCACAAAGCTTTGTCCCCCCCCCCACTAAAAGCCGTATAATATTCCTTATATTAACTTCATCGTCTTGTCTTTCTGTCTGTCTTTCACTCTGTCGTGGTCCCGCGCAAAAACAAAAGTAAAAATTAACCATTTCCCGTTATCCTATCGAGCTGAAATTTTGCACATAGACTTGTCTCGCCTAACAATGCATTGTATCAAAATTTCAGATCGATCGAATGTACCGTAATTAAATTAATTAATTGTTAGTTTATCTCCACTGGTCACTGGAGGTTCACTCCAGCCCTCGATGACCACATCCCCGTGTTTCACATCACGGGAGAGTTCAGTCAGTTCAGTCACGTTCAGTCATGTTCAGTCACGTTCAGTCACGTTCAGTCACGTTCAGTCATGTTCAGTCATGTTCAGTCATGTTCAGTCATGTTCAGTCATGTTCAGTCATGTTCAGTCATGTTCAGTCTTGTTCAGTCATGTTCAGTCATGTTCAGTCACGTTCAGTCTGTCAATGTTTATGCTAGTCTGTCGCGCGGTGCGTATTATATTGACCACAATCAATAATTTTAGTTCTTTCTCATATATAAAGGATTTTTAGTCGAAAACTTTGCTTTTACGGGTTGTTAAATTTTTTATTCAACCATGTATTTAGTGTATGCTGCACTCTAATACCGTAACACGTGGAAACACATTTAAATATATTGTAAGCAATCAAATATTTATTGGAACTTTTATTTAAAGTAGCGCGTTTTGAAGTGACGTCACATTTCTTAAACACCCCCCCCTTTCGTAATACATCGTCACAAATATGTGACCCCCTCCCCTCTAGGGGCGTAACGTCATTTATGGACGACCCCCATGTTATAATAATGATATCTTTTATAACCATGTTATAGTAAGCATATCTTTGTGTAAGTGATTAAACCAAAGTGTTTTATTATCTCCACGCCCCAGTGAATAAATCGCCTTGTTTCAAGTGTCTGTATCGACATGTTTGCCAGTACTTAAAGTCTAACAAGCTGCCGGCGAAAATGAACTAACAGTGTGTCACGTCATAGCAAGTCGTGACACACAATGACACATCATGACACATCATGACACGCAATGGCACACCGTGACACAGAATGACACATTGTGACACTCCATGACTCACCATGACACATTTTGACACACCATAAAACACTGTGACACACCATGACACACCGTGACATCTGTCACTTGCAGCCCCCTCCCCCATATCGTCATCATTTCACGCCTAATTAAAGCCAAAGATGACCAGTCAACTTCCCGTGAGGGACGAGGTCAAGGGTCAAAGTAGTCCTACAAGGAGATCAAACATTTGCTGTTTACCGAATCCAAACTTCCGGTTTTGTGGGCTGTACTTGAGCCTTCTTGTTATGTTCAGAAACCCGTTGGGAATGGGATCAGAACTATTTCTAGATCGGTGTAAAACAAAATGTATAATATCATAGACAGTAAAGTTTAGAAAATAATTTTTAAAAAGCTGTTGAATCCCATACGTAAAGAAAGACAGCGCACAAACGGAGATGAGTTCTTTGAGTAACAGAGAGGTTTACCATTGAGGTTTAAACTTTTCAAACTGAAATGTACAAAATAAAATCTGATCTCACTAATTACCTTCCCGACACTCACAGACATCAGAAACAATCGAGGCGCAGTGAATTAAACAAATGGACAGCAATAAAATGAACACAATGGGGAAAGCTGGGAATGCAAGGCGAAAATTCTAATTTGTTTACCATACTGTTATGCTATTATTAAGTGTTTAGCTTTGGGGCCGTCCATAAATGACGTCACGCGAGTTTTGCCGATTTCTGACCCCTCCCACCCCCTCGTCACGCGTCGTCACAAAAACTTAGACCACCCCCCTCTAAAAATACGTCACAAATCTTTGACCCCCCCCTTCCCCCCCCCCAAAAAAACACACTTTATTTTCTATTTTAAAATAATAAGTATGTTTCAAGTTTCAAATCATTTTTATTGTGATTTAAATATTTATTATTTATTTAGTGAAGATCTACATTGTAATATCGTAACCCACTTGAAGCATTTTTTAAAAACGTTTAACCGGCCTTCAGAAAACGAACTGTGTTAACATCCTTAGATTATAATTTATTTTAATGCATACAAATTAAACATTGACTATTAATCATCACATTTAACGTCTTTGTTTAGAAATTTTTTTTTATTTCAAAATAACATTTTTAAAATGTATTTTTAAAAAATCTCTCAATTGACTGACGGGCATCCCGTAAGAAAGAGGTCGGCGAACAGAGGTAAATAACCTCATCTGGGGTCAAAAAGGGAATTCTTGGGGGTAATGCAGACTCATTTGGGACATATAACATCCACTACAATCCACTAGATATATTAAATTACGTCATGTGTACGTGTAAACTTGGAACATATGATTTTTGAACCGGTTCCTTCCAGAAAATGCATTTTTTAAAAAAAAATTGACAACTATATAGATTTCTTACCTACGTTCTATACGAAGACACCTAAATCTACCCCACTTTCATTTATATTGACACGAGTGACAATAATATTAATCCACATGACTAGACTGTATCACGTATCCTTTCTGTGATATTTAAAATTAATGCCTTAATAAAAAAACGTAATAAGAAAAACCCGTAAAAAACCAAGTTTTTGACTATAAATCCTTTACGTATGAGACGTAACTAAAAGAATGTTCATTATAACACGCAGCGCAAGACCATCCAAAAATACAAAATTGCAGTTGTGTCGTAAAACGTGTTTAATATAATGCGCACCGATCAGGAATAGGTTTATAAAAAGTGTTGTCAGTAAAATACGCACCTTATTGCGCGACAGAAAGGTTGTTCAATATAATACGCACCGCGACGCTCTATCTCAAAAAATAGCATGATACATAGGAATAAATAAAATAATCTAAAAAATCAATAATTTAATTACGGTACATGCGATCGATCTGAAATTTTGATACATTGTTTTTATCATCGGTACAAAACTGCCTGCAAAATTTCAGCTCGCTATCTTGCGAGCAAGTGGGTTAAAAATCGATCAAAAGTTTTGGCGACAAGCAAGCAAGCAAGGTCGGTCGGTCGGCCGCAGACACCACGAGTTAATATAAAGGATTTAAAAAACCAAGTTTTTGACTATAAATCCTTTATGTACGAGACATAACTAAAAGAATGTTCATTATAATAGGTAGCGCAAGACCATCCAAAAATACAAAATTGCAGTTGTGTCGTAAAACATGTTTAATATAATGCGCACCGATCAGGAATATGTTTATAAAAAGTGTTGTCAATAAAATATGCACCTTATTGCGCGACAGAAAGGTTGTTCAATATAATGCGCACCCTTACACTCTATCTCAAAAAATAACATGATACATAGGAATAAATAAAATAATATAAACAATCAATAATTTAATTACGGTACATGCGATCGATCTGAAATTTTGATACATTGTTTTTATCATCGGTACGAAACTGCCTGCAAATTTTCAGCTCACTAGCTAGCAAGGAAGTGGGTTAAAATCTATCCAAAGTTTTCGCGACAAGCAAGGGCGTAAGCAAGCAAGCAGACACCACGAGTTAATATAAAGCATTTAAAAACTGAGCTAAGAATAAGAAGAAAATTTGTTTTGTGCTCCTCTCAAATTGCGATGTCAAGAATTTGATGCATTCAATAAAGTTAATGAATACTTGACTAATTTTAAATGGGCTCATTTACCATTATATCTAGAACAGTGCTTCTCAAACTTTTTAGTATTGCGGACCGGCAGGAATATTTTTCATTGCACCAGGGAGCTGTGCACTATTTTCCCTGCACTGACAATTTTTTTCTGTCCTTTTTTTGAGAACATCTGCGGACCGGCAGCGGATGGCCCACGGACCAGTACCGGTCCACGGACCACCACTTTGAGAAGCACTGATCAAGAAGACTAGAATGCCCAGGGGCGTTTTACAAAAAAAACCAATCGAACAATTATATCAAACCTAAAACGTTTTTAATTCTATCAAATAGATTCCCTCCCCCCTGTCCTTTTAAAGAAAAAGGATATTATATTCCGTGTCGTTTTGACTTAAAATATCTACACATAATCCTATTCAGATCATTTTTAGACACTTGTCATGCTTGTAAAACTAGCAGTAGCATTTTCGGGTTGGGGGGGGGGTGCTAAAGACGCTCCCCGAAATCCCCGAGTCATGTGAGCAAAATTTAGAGTCTGGGGGTTGGGGGGGGGGTAACGCACACATAAACTTGTATATTTTGGGGTAACGGGCAACAAAATTCGACGACTCCTGCCATGAGAGAACCAAACGGAGCTGCGGTTTACATTACAAATGCTTTGATGTCAACATCAAACGACGCAGTGTAATAATTTCATATGTTATCTTGTGGATTCTAAAACTTAAGGATTATAATTAGATTTAATTTTCGTGTCTTGTTAGCTTACGCCAACCAGCATCTGATGGCCTGCCGATCGGCACATTAAAAAACACTGATTTAAAAAAAAAGACAAAAAAAGTCATTAAATAAATTGTATGGGACCAAATATTTCAGTGGAAGTTTTATTTAAAGTTACCCTTTTGATGTGACGTCACATTTCTTCAACCCCCTCCCTTCCCCTCGTCACGCATCGTACAAAAGTGTGACCCCCTCCCCCCTAGGTGCGTGACGTCATTTATGGATGACCCCTTTGGTATCAATGTGTGTACATTGTCACACTGATGACCTAACTTCCTGTGGTATCAATGTGTGTACATTGTCACACTGATGACCTAACTTCCTGTGGTATCAATGTGTGTTCATTGTCACACTGATGACATCACTTCCTGTAGTATCAATGTGTGTTCATTGTCACACTGATGACATACCTTCCTGTGTAAACCATGTGTGTTCATTGTCACACTGATGACCTAACTACCATCTCACCTTGTGGTCCCATCACACTGATGACCTAACTACCATCTCACCTTGTGGTCCCATCACACTGATGACCTAACTACCATCTCACCTTGTGGTCCCATCACACTGATGACCTAACTACCATCTCACCTTGTGGTCCCATCACACTGATGACCTAACTACCATCTCACCTTGTGGTCCCATCACAGTGGTCCTGGTCACTGAGTAGATGTAGTCGTTTCTTTCATTCTTGGCGCCATCCTTTCTGATGAAGACAAAGTCTCTGATCTTTCCTCCAAACGACAGACGGTCGAGCTTGATCTGAGCCGGTACCGAGCACGCGGACAACTCCACGCGGAACCTGACGTCATATCCGGCGGTCAGGGCGGCGGCCAACTGACTGAAGGTTCCCAGGATCTTGTCACTGTTCCCGACATTCAAGCTGACGTCATCCCGCCCAGGCTCGTGGCTCCTGGAGTAAAAGTCTCGACTCCGGCGTCGGGGGGTCGAGTCACTTTGAGTGTCCAGGGATTTGGGCTTGAATGCGGGGCGGGGTCTGGGCTTGACCGGACTCGGAGAATCGCTGTACAAGGTGGCGTGACTCGAGGCCACCACTTTAGATTTGATCTTCTGCAGATGATACGGGATCTTGACCTCGGATATGCTCGTCCCGTCCTTGAGGTTGTACCACCCTTCAGTCAGCACGAGTTTGTCGTCTGTTAGTGTCATGGACACACCGATTCTCACCTGGTCAATGAAAAGTAAAAAAAAATCACATTCTATAGCAATGTATGTGTTTATTATAAGATCAAAATCATATGTATTGTGATGTCTGTTTATGTTTGCAATTTAAAACGTAAAAAATATATATAATTTTAAAAAAAACGTTTAAGTTTGCTGTTTATTGTTCCCCCTTTATTTTAGTTCACTATTTAACTTGTAATACCATTTTCTTCTACCATCTTGATTGTTTCGCCCAAGAAATATTTTATTTTCGAAATGAAGACATCAAGGGAAAAGTGACATTTTAATTTATTTTTTTAGTGACACCCTGTATCTGATAGAGGCTCATAAATACAATGTTATGAATGAGGTTTTATGAAAAAATTATGTCTCTAACCCAATTAAAAATTCAAATCTATTTTGTTAATTTATAAGATATATTCATAATTTTGAACTTTAAAACTTGAATATCTCAAAACAAAACTGTTACATAGCCGTTTCTTCACTTGAGCTCTTCAAATGTAAAGTTCATGAAAAGTGTTATCTTATGTTAATCATTACAGATGCCCCATCTATACAGAAGATTACTGCACTCTGCCATTATCAATGGTTTATACATTGGCCTTGTATGTCAATGTGAGTGTTGAATGTTGAGTGTTGAGTGTTTTTTTTATATTTCAGATGGAATATAAAACCAGGCATTCTAAAATTCTCAAATCATATTTCTTTTGACTATTTATCCTAGGCACATATGCCCCAACTGACACATACCCGTGATGCGTGATGATTTTCTCTCATATAAAACACCTTACTATGAGTGACTCTAACCACGGCGCCCTTACCTGCTCTTTGCCTAGCGCCCCGAGACACTGCGGCCCCGTGATGCCGACGAACGTGCTCTCCCCTATCCGTTTCCAGAACATGTCGCAAGCCCTGTATGAGAGCAGCTCACTGATGCTCATGTTGTGACTCTGCAATGCCCGCTGGACGTCCTCCGTGGGGATGACGTATCCCCTGGTCACGTGCGTCGAGTCCAGTTTCAGGAAGTCCGTCTTCAGTTTTATCGTCCTCATTCTGAAGACGTTCATGGAGTAATCGAATACGAAGCTGTAGAAGCCGGACCTGAAAGGCTGCGGCGCAGATTTGGTGAAGTCCTGGAAGTAGATCGTCAGCGAATCGTTGAACATCGGGGGCAACACGCGGAACATCTCCGATCGGATGAGGAAACTCCGTCGGTTGGGGGGCACCCCCCGCTGGGCGTGTCTGTGGTACTGCTGAGCGTTGCTGTAGCAGCCGGGAAGAGCAGACCCCAGGGCCTCAAGGTCTTTCTGGACGGCGTCGTCTTTGGTCTGGGCCGAGCACGCGCCAACCAAAAATAGATGCAGGAGGACTCTGATGGTGGAATTGTACCAGTTTGGCTTACAGTGGCCAGATTTAGACACAGCAGGCGAGTTGGAGTGTCGTCTGGAGACAAGAAATTGTCGTGTCATGGCGGCAGACTTGAGAGGTTGAGTATACAATACAAGGCACAACAAAAAATGATTTATAAACAAGTTTTGTGAAATCACTAAATGACCATCCGTTGTTCCATTCAATCCTGCACAGGATGATCACAACTGTTTCAAACGCAAAAAAATTAAAGATGGACGCTATTTGTTCAATGACATCACACGATGACAATGCTTTGAATCAACAGATGACCATTAATTGTATCATGTAAAGCCAAACACTGCCCTTCAGCTCTAGTATACGAAATTTAAATTATTCCAATAAATTCGGGATTAGTATTATGACACAAATTATCCTGTTTGTTATATCCGAAATAAAAGAATGAGAAAAGTCCAAGTTAAGTGACGTATTCCTTTCCTGTGAATCCAACACTAACATATGAGCAGCGGTAGTCGAGCTCTTCAAACGCCAATATTCATGATATCTTTTTGTTGAACGTAATTGTGATACGTTTGTTTACTCTTGAGCTTATTTCATGTGTTACCACCAACGACCACAGACAAACTAACTGCCCCTACGCCGAATCATCTGTTTTATCCCCGTCAATCAACTATTTTTACATGCTCATATTTTTAATGAACAGTCCCCCTCCCCTCCCCTCCCCACCGTTCATTTGATTCGTATCATGAACTGACCTCTCCACTCAAGTGCCGCCCTGATTTACTCCCACACATTCGGAACTACGTCATCTCATGTCGAGTGTTTCTTGGTCAACTTTCTACGGCCGGCCACTCTCGGAACAAATCTGCCATGGTTGATAAAACGAAAAGAGTTACGTCCTTGCGCCGTGTGAAGGAACTGAGCCTCGTAAGGGGAGGACAACTCTTCTCTCTTAAATCTCATCGACCCAATCAATGGCTGGAACTGATTTCTCACGTGAAATATCGGAGTCACGACGATCATTAATTTGTTGACTCACAGATTAAAGACCAACCTGAATGAACATCAAATTAAACAAAAAAATATCAAAGTCTCCGGCAGCCGTGCGGGCCACCACGACATGAAGATTCTGGTGACAGCGTCTTGTTCCAGCTCTTTCCTCAAGTAGCTTCATAGAGTACACAATAGAAGCCATCGACACTCTTCACAGTTCGTTTGAAAGAAAAATATTCTACTTGACCGAGCTGATCTTCCGTAATTGGGATGTAGTGTAGGGGGCTGTGATGTAGTGCAAGGTCTGTGGTGTAGTGCTGGGGTCTTTGGTGTAGTGCAGGGGTCTGTGATGTAGTGCAGGGATCTGTGATGTAGTGCAGGGGTCTGTGATGTAGTGCAGGGGTCTTTGGTGTAGTGCAGGGGTCTGTGATGTAGTGCAGGGGTCTGTGATGTAGTGCAGGGGTCTGTGATGTAGTGCAGGGGTCTGTGATGTAGTGCAGGGGTCTGTGATGTAGTGCAGGGGTCTGTGATGTAGTGCAGGGGTATGCTTTGTAGTAATGCAAAGATTTATGATGTAGGTTTGCTTAGATTTGTAATGTAGTGCATAAACACCTGCTCTAAATTACAGACTTATAACATTTAAAAACACAGGATATATATATATATATATATATATATATATATATATATATATATATATATATATATATATATATATATATAACCCCCTTTCCAGTCCATGACGGACTATGGGGCAGGTGAAGTAGCGTTCACAAGTTTTATTTAGCCCCCACTAACGAGCAGGGGATTGTGTGGCTAGCACAATGCTCCGGATTCCATTCTCTTTTAAAGACAATAATGTGAATGTTTCCAGTAACTGCTCATCTTAATCAGTGGTTATCAACCTTTTGATATTCAAGGACCACTACTGAAAATGTTTCTACTGCCGTGCTTGACATATATCTATAAATATACTTCGTATATAACTAGTTATAGTATACATGTTAGTTTGTAAAACTATACTAATATTACTAATATGCTACGATTTGCGTGATCCAAAAAATATATTGAATGGAAACAGGTTGAAATAGGTTTATTTTGTAACGAAAAAATGTCACTTATATTAATCTGATACTTAAAGTATTATTCAATTCTTATTGCTTACTATAAAAAAACTTAAATTCATAAACAGTAGTTGTATTAGTAAGACTGATACATTAGAACAGTAGTTGTATTAGTAATACTGATACATTAGAACAGTAGTTGTATTAGTAAGACTGATACATTAGTTTTTATACTGCGAGCCTTGAGTTTGCACATTTGAGCACAGCACATCCAAACGAGGTGTAATACTTGAAGGACTACATCCTAGTTCATCTTGAACCTCAAGTCGGGAACGATGTTTTTATTTGATTGTTACCAATGCAGAAAATCCACATTCATAAATATATGATGTTGCTAAGGGGTAAAGTATTTTAAAAGCTTTCTGAAAGATTCCAAAATTTCATCAAGCTCACTTTCTGATGCAACATTTTCAAAGTGGTATCGCTGATCAGTTCAATGAATTGGTTTAAATTTGATGTTGGTAAATTTAATGAGTCAATGTGTGCAAGAAACGGACTGGAAACAAACGAAAAACTGTGAAAGTTCAAATCACCAAAGTAAAAGATAGATTGATCCTTTAGTGATTGAATATGGTCAGAAAACAAATTGATCAACAGTTGTTATTTTTTCAACATTTTCTGGTTTATCATTAAATTCGTACACTTGATCAACATGTCAAAGTTACCCTGAAATACTGATGTTTACCAAAGATCAAGCTTTTTCGTAAAAACAGACACGTTGCCACTGAAATTAAATGTGTCTGCTTTCCTTGCAAAGATGAATTAAGTTCATTCAGTTCTTCAAAAATGTCAGCCAAGTAAACCAGAACAGCAACCCATACGCTATCTTTCAAATGATCCACAAGCTCAGATTTTTTTCCTCGAAGAAACTTTCTCACAGCATCACATAATTCAAACAGTCTGTTTGACACCCCCCCCCAAATCTCGATAACCAGGCTTTTTTGGCCTGTGCAAATCATATAGTATATAGCATATACTATATAGTATATAGTATATAGCCACCAAAAATGATGTTCTTTAAGTTTTACATTGACTCTGTCTGTTTGTCTTATGTTTGGCTTCTGACTATCAAGTGAATATTTTTTTGCGCAGAAAGTATTCCAATGGATTCTCCGAGCAGACATCATGATTAGTTTTAAGATGTCTTCGGACTTTTCCAGGTTTCATCGCTTCCTTTGCAAGAATTTGCAGGCATTTTATACACTCTGATATGGGTTGATAATTTACTATGACCCAAATCGAGAATATTCTTCGTCATACCGTCGTATGGCAATTTGCCTTTTTTTCCCTCCGGAACTGCAAGGATTTGTTCCCGGGGCCTAGGGCGTCCCTGAGTCACCCAGCTCCGAATGGGTACCTAACACTAGTTAGGCGGCAGGGTAATGCGTGGAACCCACAAAGCCGTGGCCTGTGAATGCTACATCGATTGCGTAACAGATCATCTGTCATGGTCTGTGGACGCATTTATCTTCTGCATAGAAGGAGCGTCTGTATTGATAAGATAAGATAAGATAAGATAAGATAAGACACTTTCTAATAAAAAAACTGCATTTGATTGACACATTGATTGTGAGGATGAGTCTGACGTATCATCATTGTTGTTGTTGTTGTTGTTGCTGTTGTTGTTGTTGCTGTTGTTGTTGTTGTTGCTGCTGCTGTTGCTGTTGCTGCTGTGCTGTTGTTGTTGTTGTTGTTGTCCATATGTTCGGTTGTTTTCTTTACAAAACATTTATCTATGTGTTAAATCAATTTAATTAATTTATTACTATAGCTAAAAGTAATTTTCGGGGCTATGCTATCGTCGTCGAGTAATTAAACATTAATCAATATATTTTAAAAAGTGACACCATTTATACCTTTGCGTGTTCTTAATTGAAAAAAATAATTTTCATCCTTTGCTCGCGGACCACCAGGGACATCTCCGCGGACCACTAGTGGTCCGCCGACCACAGGTGTGAGAACCACTGTAATAAATGAATATTTTTTAGAGCCCTTATCTTTTGAATACCTTTAGAAATCAGTGCCTGTCGGTGAAAACCACTTTGGTGCATAACGACCATGGTGCATAACAACCTTAGTGCATTTCTTTTATTTCGTTAATTAAGACATTAAGACATTTACAATGTAATGAAATAAATGAAAATAGATCAGAAAAGCTTAAGTTTTGAAATTATAATTAGTCCATAATTTAAGGTTTAATATTTACCGAAAGCCTGAAATTGCTTAGTCATGATACAAATGGTTATTTTTAAAAAAAAGTATACAAGCAGTCGAGCAGCTTAAAACTCTAGTAAGGCCGGAGATATTCGCCAGCGAAAGTATATTCCGGAGATATTCGCCAGTGAAAGTATATTCCGGAGATATTCGTTAGTGAAAGTATATTTCGGAGATATTCGCTAGTCAAAGTATATTCCGGAGATATTCGCTATTCTAAAAATTTCTAAATTGTCTACAACTGTCTAAAAATGTATACATTTTCTAAACTATTTTTATAAAATATTTTGCATTTCAATTTTTTTCCATTCATTTATACATTAACTATGATTAACGTATAGATACAAATGAGTTCCCATACAAAGTGTTTATTTCAAAGTGTCAATATCTTGAGCCCCCAGCTGGCCTTTCCGTGTGAATTCGTCAACACCATTAATCGCTGGTGAATGTTCAAGTGCCTTACCAGCGGTTCTCAAACAAACATATTTTACGGACAAGGAAGGTCGTCTAAAAGTAACTCCGTATGCAACCATCCCTATAGTCTCGGCGTCGAGTCAAGTTTCAACTACTGTTAAATTTTTACCTTACTTAAGAACCACAATCATTATTTTATTTTATTTTTGGTTTTCAATTTGATTGTTCCGCACCAATACTCTCCGAATACTTCGTTAATCTCATCTCGGTTATCCGAATATCTCTGGCTGTCGATATTTTCACACCCTTGTGACGTCAACACTTTAGACCAACCACAGCAGCTTCCTGAATCCAAATCCTGTTGCTGCTGCACTGTACTGAGTAAACCTGTCAGACCACCGAAATCCCCTCCCCCGTCAGTTGTGTTTGGTTGGAGAATGCAAGCCTGCAAGTGTATAATTTGTACAGTTTTTTTTTCCGAACCAATTAATCAAGACTAATGAATTAGATCTTTTGACACGGAGGAAGAAGAGGCCGTTTCCGGTCGTGCGCAGTAGCACTTCCGATAATCGCTTAACATAGCACGGAGCGTAAATTATGGTCACATGACATACAGGGTTGGGGGAGGGAGACCTGTAAAACGATGCGGTAAGAAAGGAAGGAGAAATGAGGTCATGACTGGCCATCTTTTTCTGGCAACACAAACTCTGTACCAAATGGAATTGTACATCTTTGTGGTTAAAATAACTCAAACGGAAGTCATTATTATTGCGTGGGATTTGGGACAATTTACTACCTACCCCCCCCCCTTTTTTTTCACTTTGGTGTTTGGGAGGATATGCTCCTGTATCTCTGACGTAATAATCTCAAAGTTTTTAAAATTGCACCAAAAGAACTGACCAGGCTTGTTAAGGCCAACTTTCTACTGGCCAGTGAAACATTGTCTGGGATCATGAGAATGAGAGAACTAATTCAGTTACCAGACAAAACGTTCACGTGACACGCTTTCAACGCTGCATCTCTTCAAGAGCGCCACTGACCACTGTTTTAAGTCTCCTGAACTAATGCCACATTCACTTTTTACCGTACATTTATCGAATGCTAATGCCTTTTAACAATAATAATAATAGAATCCTTGTTTAGCGCAGGAAATCGGACATTTTATTTTACAAAATATTTTATCATGCTTAGAAAATTATAACAACACATAAATCTTTAGGTAACATACTGATGCGGGTCTGGTAAACATTCCAATTATAACCCAGAAAAAAGTCTTAGTATATCTGCGTTGCTACAAGGATGAGATGACTATGTGGGTCAATATTTTTTCTTTGTCCACTATGTGATTTTTGTCTCTAATTTGTTTCTTCTCAATTAGCACTTCTTTGTTCTCATTTTCATAAGGTTTTTAAATAATTCTCTCAAGCGTCTTGGACCGTCTCTGCACCATAGCTGTCATATCTTTCCCTGTTAATCTCTGCATTAATTCAGCAACTTTGTCTTCTTTGTCTATTATGATTCGCCATTATTCCGTTATGTCTTCTTTGTTACGTGCTTCCTTTAGGGTAAACTGATTATCTACTCTTCTGTATGAGTCAGTCTTTCTTTAATAGTTTTGTTTTCTATCTCTATTTCCTTTACCTCCCTCTGTAATTTCTCAGAAAGTTCGTCTTTATCATCCAGCGTCTTATTCAGCTCTGTTATATTTTGGTTTGCAATGATTAAGTTTAATTCCATCTCTCGTCTTTCCCCTTGAATTTTTTTATCAAGCTAGAATACACTTTATCCATTTCGGTAATTTTCATTTTCAATAGTAATAGTATTTATGGTCAAGTAACAAGACTTATACACAATGTGTTCTGGTTAACAACTGTCTTTAATCAATCTATACAATCCACTGCAATCAACTGTACAATCAACCTCTGTTACCTCTTGAACCGTCTATATATAGTCAGTCATTCTCCCAGTCCACGACCACGCACGCTTACAGTTCACATTACAAACCACGTGTTTCATACTAGTCAACTCGCACGCTCATACAATGTCCATACAACAACACAACACTTCTCTCACAATAGACTCATCTTCGGATTCATTTAGTTTTATTTTGTGCTCTCTCTTTAATTCTTCTAATAACTCATCTTTGTCTGCTAAAGTCTTACACTGCTGTGTTGTTGTGTGTAATCATTAGGTTTCTCTCCCTTTCTATGTTTTCTCTCTCTCTTTTAGTTTCTTCTGTATTTTACCACGTTTTTATTACCACGTTTTTATTAACTCGCTTTCGTTCCTGTGGGATCGTTTGTGTGTCTGTCCAAGATTTTTCAAATCTGCCAACGTAAAATTAAACCACTTCTGATGGTCCTAGAGATCTCAAAATTTTACCATAGATAGATCTTGGATGACTATGTGGGTCAATATTTTTTCTTTGTCAACTTGGTGATTTTTTTCTCTAAATTCTTTCTTTTCAATTAGCACCCAAACACTTTGATCAATCAGACACTCAGTACAGAACTATTGAAACTGAGCAAAATAACAAAAGAACTTATTCTCCAATGGATCCCTGGACATGTGGAACTTGAAGGAAATGACACTGCTGACTCCTTGGCAAAAACTGGAGGCAGTCAAAACCAGGCAGAGCCATCTCTACACCACGAAGAAATCAAGGCAATGCTCAAAAGAAGTGAATCTGAAAGATGGTCCGAGCTCAAAGAAAACCACCCAAAAAGTGATGCATACTTCAAACTCCCCCGCAAATCACAAAACATCATTTTCGGGCTAAGGACGGGCCACAACAAACTAAGGCAACACATGTTCCGCAAACTTCGAATTGGAGAAAGCGAAATGTTCCCCTGCGGGATAGCTGCGGAAAATGCGGAACATGTTCTCCAAAACTGCCCTCTGTACCACCATACCCGGACAGACATATGGCCCCAGGAAGCTACCCTCGATGACAAACTCTATGGTGGACTGGAACAACTGACAGCCACAGCGCAGTTCATCACAAATATAGGACTTGCTGTCTAAATCATCTATCAAAAGATTTTGAGAACGAAGAAGAAGAAGAATTAGCACTTCTTTGTTCTGATTTTCAAAAGGTTTTTAAATAATTCTCTCAAGCGCCTTGGACCGTCTCTGCACCATAGCTGTCATATCTTTCCCTGTTAATCTCTGCATTAATTCAGCCACTTTGTCTTCTTTGTCTATTATGATTCGCCATTATTCCTGTAACGATATAACTTTATATTTCTCTTTCTATGTAGGCGTTCTCACAATAATTAATCTTGTGTACAATAATTCACTGAAGAATTCGTTTATCCAAAACAACTTTAATATATATATATATATATATATACACACACACAGATATAATTTGAGGTAATAAAACATGGAAATCTTGAGTTATTCACTATACATGCTTCCCTGTCGGAAGTCTACACACAACTCTTCGCCCAACACTTTCAACCAATAGAAATGCTCCTTTCTTCCCGCGTCTCTTGTACACGTGACCTTACGTCACAAAATTATGTTAATCAGATGTGACATTCACCCCCATCCTTCAAAAAAAAATGTTTATGAAATACAACATTTTTGGTCTTCATAAAATCAAATCAATCTATATCTATATTCAAATTTCAAATATTTATCATCAATGAACATTCATTTTCTTACATACAACTTCTGGATATAGAATCAATAAGAAAAATCTGTAGGACTGCATCAGTCTAAACATAAGAAATAATGAGAAAAAATCTGTAGAACTGCAACAGTCTTAACATAAGAAATAATGAGAAAAAATCTGTAGAACTGCAGCCGTCTACCTGTGCTGAAAAAATGAAAATGGACTTTTAAACACATCTGTAATTTTGTGTAATTAAAACATTTAAACACTCAATATTATTAAAATTAACTAATAATCCAATGGAATTCAAACACTGTTCCTTGTCCATTGTTCAACAAATAAAAATATTAATATAACTACAGTCTCTGTTTGTATCCTTTAGGAATTCACAGACTAATGTTAAAACAGTCTCTTATTTTATAATTTAGTAATTCACAGAATGTCTTTTTAATACAGTCTCTGGTTTTATCAGTTAGGAGTTCACAGAGTGTCTTTATTTATTGTCATTCTACTTAATATGTCTGCAACTACATTGTCCTTTCCCTTCACAGGTTTAATGTCAAATTTGTAGTCGGCTAATAGCATAGCCTAGTTCAATATAGTCATTCTTCAATTGACGAGTATGAATTCAAATCGATGGGCTTTGAATGTTTCTTCAGACTGTTAAATGTTCAATAATTCACCAACCATGACTTCGATTATGTTCATTCATAATTTCAATTCCAGCATCTTGAATAAATTGCTTAGCTTTTGAGATGTCATTTTTGCTTCCAGATAATTCAATAGAATTTGGAACAGATGAGTCACTGTCAGAAACTTTTATCTGAAAAATATTGTCTCTATCTGTAAAGTTTTTGATTTGGCTTAATACACAACCAATTGTTCTTCCTAATTCAGATGATTTCACACAAATGGTTTCAGATTCACTAGTGCCATCTCTTTCTCTGCTACTATGGTCTTCATTTCTTTTATCATATACTTGATTTTTAATAGTGGCTACAGTGTCACTAGTTTCTTTTTGTGCTCGATTTAACTTTATTATTTTTCTATCATTCATGTCTTGGTTGTCATTCTTTCTCCATGATTGAATTGATTGATCATAATTTCTTTTTCTGGAGTCAAAATTGTATTTGCCTCTCCATGATCTTCTGCTTTGATTATAATCTCTATTGATGGAATTATGATTATTTCTTTCTCTCCATGATTGTCTTTCTTGATCATAATCTCTGTGTCTGGAATTATGATTATATTTTTCTCTCCATGATTGTCTACTTTGATCATAGTCTCTATGTCTGGAATTATGATTATATTTTTCTTTCCAGGCTTGTCTACCTTTGTTTTCAAAATGATCTTGTCTTGATTTTTCTTCTATTTTCTTTCTGATAGAGCTGTCATTAGGTGACACCCTATTTGGTTTTCCTTTATTGTGTTAACACTGCTTAGCCATATGTCCTGGCTTGATACAGTACCAACAAATAGTTTGTCTGTTGCCTTGGTTTGGCAGACTCTGGTTTCTCATACCTTGCCTTTTTTCTTGACTTTTAATTTGTATTGCTGCAAATATGTCTTGTCTCTTATCCATTTCCACATTCGGATGAGAGTCTTTGAATGTTCGTAATGCATTTGTTAGCTCTGCTTGAGTACGAACTTTCTTGTCAGTCAAATATGTGAATAGGGTTGGTGTTGCATTTTCTAAAAACCTGTCAATTAACACCATGTCTATTATGGCCTTTGGATTGCTCGTATCTATTGCTGTCAGTTCCAGCCATTTTGTTAGTTTGACTTGTGCTTCATGTACTATGATCTGTGGATCTTTGTCCATCTTGATTCTCATTTCATGAAATTCTCTTCTATAATCATTTTCTGACTTTCCAAAATGACATAGAAGTGCCTTTCTGACATTCTTATATATGCTTTTGTCTTCTTTGGCTATACTGTTATAAGCTTCAAATGCTTCTCCAGTTAATTGAGTCATCAGTTGTGCTGGCCAATCTTCTTCATTATAGCCTTTCATAGCCATTATGGATTCGAAATAATCCAGATAAACATCCATTTTTTCTTTTTGGCTATCATATTTTCTTACTTTGATAGTATCCCTTGGTGCTGACCTTCTATTTGTTTCATCACCAGGATTGTGGCCACTACTGTCTCGCTCCCTTTGTAATTTTAACTTATCGACTGCAAGTTGTTCAATTTCTCTTTTTACTATGAGTCTTTGCATCTCTTTTTCTTCAGCAATTCTTGCTTTTTCTTCAGCAATTCTTGCTTTTTCTTCAGCTTCTCTTTGATTTTCTTTTTCTTCAGCTTTTCTTCGCTGTTCTTTTTCTTCAGCTATTCTTGCTTTTTCTTCTTCTTCAGCTTTTCTTCGCTGTTCTTTTTCTTCAGCTATTCTTGCTTTTTCTTCTTCTTCAGCTTTTCTTCGCTGTTCTTTTTCTTCAGCTATTCTTTGATTTTCTTTTTCTTCAGCAACTTTTTCTTCAATGAAATCTCTCATTTCTTTTCCTTTTAGTCCCATCTCTTTAGCTATGGCGGTGAATCTTTCGTAGTAATCCATGTTTTGTTTGATTGAATAATATGAATCTAGCAATTCGGTAAGGAATGTATGTATATATATTGATAAAGTTATAAATCGTCCAAATGAAAAATCTTGAATTCAAAAATGTTAAGTTCAAATAAGTGACACGTCTAAACCATGAAATCTAGTTATTGACAAGGTGAGACAACAAAAGAATCCTCACACGGGATCTTTGGTATACTTTATATATACGCTCCCTCAGATTGACAAAATGTATTAAATGGTCCGATCGTTTTGAATAAAAGTCACTTGGTTAAAATTTCAATTTTTGAGTAGTTTTTAAACAATTTAGTTCACTCCATTAATCCAAAATTGCGATAATCAAACTCTTCACACAATGAATGGATAAGAATTCCGTTCCTTTATTTTATAATTCACACCAACACAGTTAATAGTCCATAGCTTCTCGGTTCGATGTTATGTTTACAAATATTTCCTGGAATCAACTAGCATTAAGCCTGTTGACGTCACGACCTATATATGTTCACCGTGTGTCACCATTCAGTAAGCCTACACGACCCAGATTCCAGTACTGTGTAGTATGCTTGTACTGTCGTCGAATGTGACGTAGAACCAACTAGTCTGATCCAGTTTTATACACTGCGGACACGTGCCGATTATGCCGCCATTTTGAAATCTTCTTGTATTTTCATTGAACTACAAAAGTTTATTCACAGCTTCTTATGAACTTGAATATTCAAAAAATACTATAGCTGTTTTATTCCTTATTTTAAAGAATACTTTCCTTTTTTGGAAATATCCAATACTTATTTCCACGAAACCTCTTTCAGTCTTTCTCGAAATCTCTTGTACAGTGTTCACATAGAACTTTTACTTCTGCACCAATGTGACGATAACTATTTGTATACTTGTTACATTTTTAATCTTAGGGCACTATTATCCGCTGAAGAACTTTGTTTATCCACAAATAACTTTAATATATATATATATATATATATATATATATATACACAGATATAATTTGAGGTAATAAAACATGGAAATCTTGAGTTATTCACTATACATGCTTCCCTGTCGGAAGTCTACACACAACTCTTCGCCCAACACTTTCAACCAATAGAAATGCTCCTTTCTTCCCGCGTCTCTTGTACACGTGACCTTACGTCACAAAATTATGTTAATCAGATGTGACAATTCCGTTATGTCTTCTTTGTTACGTGCTTCCTTTAGGGTAAACTGCTTATTCTACTCTTCTTTATGAGTCAGTCTTTCTTTAATAGTTTTGTTTTCTATCTCTATTTCCCTTAGCTTTGTCTTAGTAAATTCCACAGGGTTGGCCTGTCAACACTATCGAAAGCCTTCTCATAGTCAATAAAGTTGATGTATAGTGGTGAGTTCCACTCCAGGGATTGTTCCAATATAATTCTCAGGGTGGCAATCTGGTCAGTGCATGATCTATCTTTTCTAAAACCTGCTTGTTGGTCTCTAAGATGGGTGTCTATTTCGTCCCTCATTCTGTTTAGCAGCACTCTGTTAAATACTTTGCTTGGTATGGATAGCAGAGTTATTCCTCTATAGTTGGAGCAAGAGCTAAGATCTCCTTTCTTTGGGAGCTTAATGAGATGTCCTTCTTTCCACTCCGTCGGAATCTGTTCTTCCTCCCATATTTTCTTGAAAAGAATGTGTAGCATTGCAGAGCTAGTCGTAATATCTGCTGCCAAGGCTTCTGCTGGTATTCTGTTTCGACCAGCCGCTTTGCCTTTCTTTATTTGTTTAATTGCTCTGATTATCTCTTGTTTTGTGGGTGTGCTGTAGTCTATTTCTAGGTCTTGTTCTGCTGGCTCTATGTTGAGTTTGTATTGTGGGGCTGGTCGGTTGAGGAGTTCTTCAAAATGTTCTATCCTTCTTTTTTTCTGACCCTCTTCATCAGGTATAGATTTCCCATCTTTAGTTTTAACAGGTCTTTCTGGATTTTTGAACTTTCCGGATAGCTTTTTTATTGTACTGAATAGTTCTCTTGTGTTTCCATGGTAGGCTGCCTCTTCTGCTTCAAGTGCTAATCCTTCTATGTAATTCTTTTTATCTTACTTTATACTACGTTTAACGTCTTTATTGGCTTCTGCGTATTCTGCTGATGCTCTAGCTTTTTCAGTTCTGCTGTTGTTTAGATTTGTCTTCTTCTTTTTCCTCTGTTGGATTCTCTCCATGGTTTCATTAGAAATCCATTCTTTATGCTTTTGTTGTCTGGGACTCGGGCCCAACACTTCTTCACAGATGGTAGTAAGTATTTCTTTGAAGCTTTTCCTGTTTTGGCCAACTGTTTCTTCGTTGCCAAGTTCTTGCAAGATCTAAAACTTGTTAGCGTAAGTTTGAACTCGAGATCATTAAGTTTTGGTCCCCCTTTCAAAAGAGTAGTGTTAAAACGTTGGCGCTTGCTTCCCTCACTTGTCCAATTCTTTTTCAATTTGAGCCTTAGTTTGGCAATCAGTAGATGATGGTCTGAGGCTACATCTGCCCCTCTTTTTAAATCCCTTATATTAACTTCACCGGCGTCTCTCTCTCTCTGTCTGTCTCTCTCTCTGTCTCTCTCTCATCATCTCATGGGCTCGGCGGGCGGAAAAAGAAAAGTCAAAAATGACCCACTTCCCGTGATTCGATCGAGCTGAAATTTGGCACACGGACCCGTCTTACCTAACAATGCATCGTATCAAAATTTCAGATCGATCGAACGTACCGTAATTAAATTAATGCATTTTTAGTTTATCCTTATATGAGGTATGTAATTTTAATTCACGATTTGTTATTGTTTTTTTGCCACGTGAAAGTTTGAGCATTGAGGCGACCCAACGAAACGACGGTGCGCTTTTGTTTACATTTTACGTGTCACTCTGGGCTCGGTCAAGCGAATCGGTGACCAGACTTTTCCCCTCTCCCCCCACCCACCCCTCCCCCCCCCCACTAGGGTTATGATGCAAAGTTGAGTTAAGACAGATTCAGTCTGTAAATGTTTGAATATAATCAATACTTTTAGTTATGTCTCATCTATAAGGGATTTATAGTCAAAAACTTTGTTTTTACGGGGTTGTTTAATTACAAGCTTTTATTTAACTCACACTGTTTGTATGTTGTATCCGTCAAATCTTGTAACGTAAAATTAAACCACTTCTGATGGTCCTAGAGATCTCAAAATTTTACCACAGATAGATCTTGGATGACAATACATTGTATCAAAATTTCAGATCGATCGAATGTACCGTAATTAAATAAATGCATTTTTACGTTTATCTTTATATATAATCTGTATCCGTGCTATTCTTGACTTTCACGTGAATGTCACCGGAGTTCACAACCAGCCATGGATGACGACATTCCAGGTGTTAAACAGCTCAGTAATTCGAAACTAAATCTAAATTGACATGATAATACAAGAGGAACAACTGGTATTTGTGTAGCCTAGTTGGCCCAATTGTTAGCTTAATGGATTTTCGACCTGGAGGTACTGGGTTCAATTTTCAGTTGGGGAAACTGTTATTTTTTAAATACATAAATTTGTAATTAATAATCTATCTTTTTACCACTATCACATTTAAGTTATAGACAACGAAGTTTGACTAATTAAATTGAGTTGATTATGTCAAAAAATTGATTAAAAAATTGTGTTACTAAAAAGTAGAAAATAAAATATTTAAAAAAATCTTTTTTTAAAAGGACACGCTTTTATTTACATATAGAAAGTGCACTAAAAAGAAGAAAATAAAAATTTTCAATCGGAACCTATCGACTGCACATAAAAGCGTGGGGCCCTCATCACAACTCGCAATCATGTACAAAGCTGCGAAACATAAATACAAATTTATATGAATATTAATAAACATTTAAAGTTTCACAACTTTGATCTTATACATGCTACTATCATATTAATTAGAAAAATTTATCTATATGCAAAAGAGTAGTTGCAATAAGAAATGAGTTGGTTTGCCTGGTTAAAACATGAGATGTGTTCATCGGTGGCTGGCGTGAAGTCAAAAGTAAAATGTAAACAATAGCGACCACTACATATAGTTTATATATACGCGGGGACGAGGTGGTCGAGTGGCAGCGCGCTCGACTGGCGTACCGATGGTCACGGGTTCGAATCCATGTGAAGGCAAGGATTTGTTACAGGGGCCTAGGGCGTCCCTGCGTCCCCCAGCTCCGAATGGGTACCTAACACTAGTCAGGCGGCTGGGTAATGCGTGGAACCAAAAAGCCGTGGCCTGTGAGCGCTGCATCACTTGCCAAAGGAGCATCTGTCATGGTCTGTGGACGCAATTATCCTCTGCTTAGAAGGAGCGTCTGTATAGATAAGATAAGATACGATAGATAAACTAAAAATGCATTAATTTAATACATGTACGTTCGATCGATCTGAATTTTTGATATGATGCATTGTTAGGTGACACGAGCCTATGTGTAAAATTTCAGCCTGATAAAATCACGGGAAGTGGGTCATTTTTTACTTTTGTTTTTCCGCCCGCCCGACGATGAACGACAGCGAGAGAGAGAGAGAGAGAGAGAGAGAGAGAGAGAGAGAGAGAGAGAGAGAGAGAGAGGAGAGAGAGAGAGAGAGAGAGAGAGAGAGAGAGAGAGAGAGAGAGAGAGAGAGAGACAGACAGACAGAGAGACAGAGACGTCGGTGAAGTTAATATAAGGGATTTAATAATAAAACAAACTCGTAAAAAACAAGTTTTTGACTATAAATCCCTTATGAGACATAACTAAAAGTATTGATTATGTTCAAACGCGACAAACATATACAGACTGAATCTGTCTTAACTTCCCTTTGCTTTATAACCCCTGGGGGCGGGTGGGAGAGGGGAAAGGTCTGGTCACCGATCGCTGAACCGAGCTCAGCGTGACACGTAAAATGTAATCAAAAGCACGCCGGTACACCTGGTTAAAACACGAGATGTGTTCACCGATGGCTGGCGTGAAGTCAAGTGACCCGTAAAATGTAAAAAATAGCGACTTCTACATATAGTTTTATATAGATAAACTAAAAATGCATTAATTTAACTACGATACGTTCGATCAATCTGAAATTTTGATACGATGCATTGTTAGGTGATACGGGTCCGTGTGCCGAATTTCAGCTAGATGGCTTTACGGGAAATGTGTCATTTTTTACTTTTGTTTTTTCGCCTGCCCATGAGACGGCGTTGAAGTTAATATAAGGGGTTTAATAAAACAAACCCGTAAAAACAAAGTTTTTGACTATAAATCCCTTATATATGAGACATAACTAACAGTATTGATTATTTTCAAACGCTACAAACATTTACAGACTGAATCTGTCTTAACTCAACTTTGCTTCATAACCCTAGGGGGGGGGCCGAGCTCAGCATGACACGTAAAATGTAAACAAAAGCACGCCGGTACTTCGATGGGTCGCCTCAACGCGTCAACTCAAACTCTCACGTGGGAAAAAAACAATAACAAACAGTGAATTTGAATTACATACGTTATATAAGGATAAACTAAAAATGCATTAATTTAATTACGATACGTTCGATCGATCGGGTCCGTGTGCCAAATTTCAGCTCGATCGAATCACGGGAAGTGGGTCATTTTTTACTTTTGTTTTTCCGCCCGCCCAAGACAGACAGACAGAGAGAGATGATGAGACGGCGGTGAAGTTAATATAAGGGATTTAAAAAGTAAATAACTTAATGTTTCGTGGCGGCTCGGTACCATTTGGTCAACGGACCGGTGCCGGTGCGCGGGCCGGGTTTGGGGACCACTGTCATACAGGACTGACGTATGATGATTGCTTATGGCTTATGGTGAGTGTGTCATACAGGACAGACGTATGATGATTGTTTATGGCTTATGGTGAGTGTGTTATGACTCATGACCAAGGAAGAGAAGGACTGACGGAATGCTACATCAGGAAAACGAAATGCCTTATGCATTATATTTTTCTTTTTCATTCTGGAAGCGTGATGATGAGCTCACAACAAAGTAAGTCATCCACAAATCATCCACAACTCATGACCAATGTTCCTGTAACTAGTCATTCACAACTCATGACCAATGTTCCTCTAACTAGTCATTCACAACTCATGACCAATGTTCCTCTAACTAGTCATCCACAAATCATGACCAATGTTCCTCTAACTCTAAGGTTCGTTGGATAATGTGCAGAGTAAAAAAACACTTCAAAGTTCAAAGTTGCACAGCATCCATTGTTGTGCAATATTTTACAAAATGTGCTGCGCGGTAATTCTAAACTGCCGCGTAGCATCGGTCAGATATCGCTGCTCATTGGAAACATTGGTTATGAGAACGAGTTATCCTGCCCTGTCTTCTGGACTTGGAATCCTTTGGTCTGTTTGCCTCACAGACTGCTGCGCCGTTCAGAGGGCTCGGACACTGGCTGCTGTCTCCCGGGAGTCATGCCCAATACCATAAGCCTTCAATGTGGTCTTGGTCAGAGGGCTCGGACACTGGCTGCTGCCTCCCAGGAGTCATGCCCAATACCATAAGCCTTCAATGTGGTCTTGGCTGTATCTTCCTTTGACCTCCGCGGGCTCTCTGCCCATCAGTAAGCTCGCCATAGAAGAGCCTCTTTGGGAGCCGATGGTCTGGCATCCACACGACATACCATGCTAGATTTCCTAAATATAACCGAAGTTAGTCATCCGTGCTCCGGGAAGTTATTGTTTTTCTGGCATGTTTGGTGGTGGATATTTGAAGTGGTTACAAACAAATGAGATCCAGTGTAATTACACAATCATGGCGCACAATACACAATCATGACGCACAATACACAATCATGGCGCACAATACACAATCATGACGCACAATTACACAATCATGACGCACAATACACAATCATGACGCACAATACACAATCATGGCGCACAATACACAATCATGACGCACAATTACACAATCATGGCACACAATACACAATCATGACGCACAATACACAATCATGGCGCACAATACACAATCATGACGCACAATTACACAATCATGACGCACAATTACACAATCATGACGCACATTTCCTGAAATCAAATTTAGCGATACATCATATAACAGTAATAACACACATCAAAATGACATTTGCAAAGACATGATTTTATTTTTTTAAGTTTGGTCATTCATGAACATTTATTTCAATATTTGAGTAAATATTATGGTTTGAAAACCTTGCATAAATAATTACATAAATAATTGCGTAAGCTGCAATCCCAAAAATCATAAATATGAGCTATAATACAGTGGCACCATGACATACGAGTGCCCTGACATACGAGTGCCCTGACATACGAGTTATTTGAGATATGACTTGTCGAGCGAGCGAAGTTTTGTTTTGAAATACGAGCGAAATTTGAGATACAAGCACTCTCAGGAACTGACGACCGATGAATAACAAGAGTTACATTCACAGTAGCATTCGGAGGTTCTGCTAGAAATTGGTTTTGAGGAAGAGCCAGAGGTGCAGGAGGTTCAGTGGCGTAGCTAGGGGGGCGGTCCGCCCCGGGCGGCACTCATATAGGGGCGGCATTTGTGGGCATTTGAAAAGTACAACCATTTCCGACAACCACCCTTGTTCTTTTGAAAGGGGAAAACCAAGGTGAAACAAAAATATTCGTAATTTCGAGTCTTAATTAACGGATTCGCACATTTGTTTGATTACATAGTGGATATTATAACTAACGCAAAACCGTTCAAAAATTTTTAATCGCTCAAAAAAAGTATTCATTTCTTTGGAAAACTAAGCGGTATAAGTCACAAATGACGCTTTTATAAGAAAACTACCCAAAAACACATCATGTGTGCTATTAATATTGCCACGACAGTTTTTACTTGGAATTTCGACATTCGCAGAATGATGCGCGAACAAGTACCTACAAGGCATGGTGGTTCAAATATTGTATTTAACTTGAAAGTAGTAATTTATATTACTGTTTCAGTTTTCAGTAAATTATTGTAGGGTAAGTTATTAAAAATTAAATTTATTTTGTTTTTATTGCATTAAAGTAGCACACATAATTTGTGTTTTAAAATACTGTTATTCATTAAGCACGTTACGCCTATCAAATTAAAGTAATAGTAATGTGTTAATAGTTTGAATTCGTCTATTTTATGGGAAATTATTAAGATTTATGACAAGAAGTTGTAAATATTCAAATTTCTCTGTTAATAAACACCGCAATAGGCATAATAATTTCGAAAAAGACCTTTAAACTTTCAAGCGTCTTGGAAAAATTGACATCTGAAGAAGTAACTAGGAAAACGAGATCAGATGCTGGAATTTTACTCAATTCAATGCAATTCTTTTTCTCTTCTATGCTATCTCAATTTATGGAAACCCGTCATTTTTTAATTAATGCAAAGCCATTGCATGGAACAAAGAGATGTGCTAATACAAAATGCTGTTATATGAGCCAAACAATTTGTGAAGAGATGGAGATATCAACTGAACGCCTAGTTAGAAAGAGAAAAAATATGAGTAAGGAAAATTCAGAAGACGTGCTTCTATTTTTAGAACGAAGTACAACGAGGAATGTTTTTATCCATGGATGGTATTATAACAGAAAATAAAATAACGCTTTGATGAGTTGCATGTCCTTGTAAGAAAATATTCGTATATAATACAATGTAACCTACTAAATGAAGCATTTAAACATCAAATAAATTACTTTATTGACATTGACAGTTCAATATGGAAAGATAAAGGATCCAGGTTTTTATGGCTGTACCTACACTGCAAGAAGAGGCATTATGTTAGAAAACGGGAGAAAAGGTCCCCTTAACTATTATAATTTATTCAACAGTAATATATATTGGAAAATTCTGTACCCAATATTGTAATTTTGCTATAAATTTTTTTCAACTATTGCTATCAGTGTCGCTAGTTGTGAAAAGAGCTTCTCCAAACTGAAGTTGATAAAAAATTATCTTTGTTTCACAATGAGTTATTAAAGACAACAAAATCTTGCAATACTGTCCATAGAACAAGATATTACAAATAATTTAAATTTTGATAGCATAATACACGATGTTTCTATTATGAAAGTTAGAAAAGTAAATGTATAAATATGTTTACATTTTACATACTAATGTACAGAGGCGTAACTGGGTTTTTTATGCCCTTGCCTAATTTATTTTTGGCGCCTTTTATTTAACTAAAAATTTAAAAAATTAGATATTTAGCGGCGCCCTTTTGAACTGGCGCAGGCCGGCGCCCTTGGCAACTGCCCCAATGCCAAGCCATTGTTACGCCACTGCTAATGTATACAAGTTCTTTGTTTTAAAAAAAAATCATTTATTTATAAATACAAAATAAAAGAATAGTATTTGGAAATTTTAAAATGTAAATTTGGAATATGTTTTGTCTCATGACGGACCTGCGACCTCAGTAACTTTCTTGTGGCCTTTAAAACAAGTATCTTGTATTTTTGTAAATGTGTATTTATAGGTATATAATCTTATGCGGCCTCTTTTATTACTGCTTACATAAATATGGCATGCAATGGTAAACATGTTCCTCACCTTTACTTCGTTTCAATTACAATTATTTATTCATGTTTATTAATTTTTTAAAAACATAATATAATCGACTAAGTGGCCGTCCATAAATTACGTCACGCTATTTTGGCTGATATTTCGAACCCCCACCTCGTCACACAAACTTAGACCCCTTCTTCAATAAGACGTCACAAAGCTTTGACCAAAGAAAGCCGTATTTTCTGTTTGAAAATGAGCATGTTTCAAATTAATTTTTTGCCATTTAAGTATGTTTTAAGTGTAACGCTGCATTCTAATATCGTAACACGCATTTTACATAAACGTCATTAAAAAATAAAGTGTCAGTATTCAAATATTTAAGTAGGAATTTATTTAAAGTTGCGCGTTTTGACATGACGTCACATTTCTTAAACACGCCCCCCCCCCTTTCGTTACACATCGTCACAAACGTATGTGACCCCCCCCCCAGGTGCGTGACGTCATTTATGGGCGGCCCCTAAAAAGGGCGGCAAATTGGAGACCGCCCCGGGCGGCAAAAGTTCTAGCTACGCCACTGAGGAGGTTATCTCTACAAGTGAAATAAAAGAGATGTTGGGAATGTGGGAGAGAGTTTCACAGTTCGTGGAATAGAAACACCCCGAGAAAGTTGCAACTGGTCGTGCATCGGAGCTATTTAATGACACTTGCCTAACTCATTTCAATCGGAACTATTTAATGACACTTGCCTAACTCATTTCCATCAGAGCTATTTAATGACACTTGCCTAACTTATTTCCATCAGAGCTATTTAATGACACTTGCCTAACTCATTTCAATCGGAACTATTTAATGACACTTGCCTAACTCATTTCCATCAGAGCTATTTAATGACACTTGCCTAACTCATTTTCATCGGAGCTATTTAATGACACTTGCCTAACTCATTTCCATCGGAACTATTTAATGACACTTGCCTAACTCATTTCCATCGGAGCTATTTAATGACACTTGCCTAACTCATTTACATCAGAGCTATTTAATGACACTTGCCTAACTCATTTCCATCGGAGCTATTTAATGACACTTGCCTAACTCATTTACATCGGAGCTATTTAATGACACTTGCCTAACTCATTTCCATCGGAACTATTTAATGACACTTGCCTAACTCATTTCCATCAGAGCTATTTAATGACACTTGCCTAACTCATTTTCATCGGAGCTATTTAATGACACTTGCCTAACTCATTTCCATCGGAACTATTTAATGACACTTGCCTAACTCATTTCCATCGGAGCTATTTAATGACACTTGCCTAACTCATTTACATCGGAGCTATTTAATGACACTTGCCTAACTCATTTCCATCGGAACTATTTAATGACACTTGCCTAACTCATTTCCATCGGAGCTATTTAATGACACTTGCCTAACTCATTTTCATCGGAGCTATTTAATGACACTTGCCTAACTCATTTCCATCGGAACTATTTAATGACACTTGCCTAACTCATTTCCATCGGAGCTATTTAATGACACTTGCCTAACTCATTTACATCGGAGCTATTTAATGACACTTGCCTAACTCATTTCCATCGGAACTATTTAATGACACTTGCCTAACTCATTTCCATCGGAACTATTTAATGACACTTGCCTAACTCATTTCCATCGGAGCTATTTAATGACACTTGCCTAACTCATTTACATCGGAGCTATTTAATGACACTTGCCTAACTCATTTCACATCGGAACTATTTAATGACACTTGCCTAACTCATTTCCATCAGAGCTATTTAATGACACTTGCCTAACTCATTTCATCGGAGCTATTTAATGACACTTGCCTAACTCATTTCCATCGGAACTATTTAATGACACTTGCCTAACTCATTTCCATCGGAGCTATTTAATGACACTTGCCTAACTCATTTACATCAGAGCTATTTAATGACACTTGCCTAACTCATTTACATCGGAGCTATTTAATGACACTTGCCTAACTCATTTACATCGGAGCTATTTAATGACACTTGCCTAACTCATTTCCATCGGAGCTATTTAATGACACTTGCCTAACTCATTTACATCAGAGCTATTTAATGACACTTGCCTAACTCATTTTCATCGGAGCTATTTAATGACACTTGCCTAACTCATTTCCATCGGAGCTATTTAATGACACTTGCCTAACTCATTTCCATCGGAGCTATTTAATGACACTTGCCTAACTCATTTACATCGGAGCTATTTAATGACACTTGCCTAACTCATTTACATCGGAGCTATTTAATGACACTTGCCTAACTCATTTCCATCGGAGCTATTTAATGACACTTGCCTAACTCATTTCCATCGGAGCTATTTAATGACACTTGCCTAACTCATTTTACATCGGAGCTATTTAATGACACTTGCCTAACTCATTTCCATCGGAACTATTTAATGACACTTGCCTAACTCATTTCCATCGGAGCTATTTAATGACACTTGCCTAACTCATTTACATCGGAGCTATTTAATGACACTTGCCTAACTCATTTCCATCGGAACTATTTAATGACACTTGCCTAACTCATTTCCATCGGAGCTATTTAATGACACTTGCCTAACTCATTTCCATCGGAGCTATTTAATGACACTTGCCTAACTCATTTACATCGGAGCTATTTAATGACACTTGCCTAACTCATTTCCATCGGAGCTATTTAATGACACTTGCCTAACTCATTTCCATCGGAGCTATTTAATGACACTTGCCTAACTCATTTACATCGGAGCTATTTAATGACACTTGCCTAACTCATTTCCATCGGAACTATTTAATGACACTTGCCTAACTCATTTACATCGGAGCTATTTAATGACACTTGCCTAACTCATTTCCGCAGCACTCTGAAAAGGAGGAAGATACAAACCTCCTTGGACAGTTTTTTTTAAATCCGGCGAAAAGGGCAAAGACCAGTGAAGAGAAAAGCAGAGACTAAAATTAAGCAGACTGTAGCGTTTCAGTTGTGTGCAAGTTACATTTAAGTGACTAAAATACAAACATGTATTTACACTTTATAAAACCAGATTTTTTTTGCTTTACATTCTCTTTTATTATGATTTTATTTACAATATTTGTCATTTATAAATACATTTTTATTATTCAAAAACACCTAACAAAAACAATTAGGGGTAGAAAATTTTTGGGCTGGAACGGATTAATGGAATTTCAATGGGAAAAATTGCTTTGAGATACGAGCAATTTGACATACGAGCAAGGTTGCGGAACGAATTAAACACGTATCTCGAGGTATCACTGTATAAGGATAAAAACACCTTTCTTATTCCGTATGCAAGAACAAACACATACAAATTATCGTTCTTCGCGTACATCATTCGGGCGTGGAATGGGTTGCCTGAAGAAATAAGGAAAACCAACACTTTATCAACATTTAAAACTCTAATATGAATGCAGGAATAGCCACTAACCATAGATAAGCATAGGACGCAATAGTCTTCTGTATAGGAGGAGCGTTTAACGGATAAGATAAGAAGATGTTTGTAAAAGACAAAAACAACATCAAGAATAACAACACATTGAATGTCAGTAATATCTTTATAGTTACTGACGGTAATAACAACACATTGAATGTCAGTAATATCTTTATAGTTACTGACGGTAATAACAACACATTGAATGTCAGTAATATCTTTATAGTTACTGACGGTAATAACAACACATTGAATGTCAGTAATATCTTTATAGTTACTGACGGTAATAAGAAACTTCAAGATTGTTTTGCTTTGTATAAAAACATATCACCAATAACTTTAAATATAAAATATACCGCCATGCAGCTTAATTCTGTGTGCTCCTTTTCAGCTAGAAGATGTTGAGTTCAAAGGTCATGGCTATCTCACACTCACCCAACACAACACCCACACCCAAAAAAGAAGTGGAAAAAACACAAAGGAAGCACATGGCGAGGAATACATTGTCTATCATTGTCACGACTCACATGATGATATTGTCATATCCATGTAAGGCAGCTGTCATTGTCAGATCCATGTAAGGCAGTTGTCATTGTCATATCATTGTAAGGCAGCTGTCATTGTCATATCCATGTAAGGCAGCTGTCATTGTCAGATCCATTTAAGGCAGCTGTCATTGTCAGATCCATGTAAGGCAGCTGTCATTGTCAGATCCATGTAAGGCAGTTGTCATTGTCAGATCCATTTAAGGCAGCTGTCATTGTCATATCCATGTAAGGCAGCTGTCATTGTCAGATCCATGTAAGGCAGCTGTCATTGTCAGATCCATGTAAGGCAGCTGTCATTGTCAGATCCATGTAAGGCAGTTGTCATTGTCAGATCCATTTAAGGCAGCTGTCATTGTCAGATCCATTTAAGGCAGCTGTCATTGTCAGATCCATGTAAGGCAGTTGTCATTGTCAGATCCATGTAAGGCAGCTGTCATTGTCAGATCCATGTAAGGCAGCTGTCATTGTCAGATCCATGAAAGGCAGTTGTCATTGTCAGATCCATGTAAGTCAGCTGTCATTGTCAGATCCATGTTAGGCAGCTGTCATTGTCAGATCCATGTAAGGCAGTTGTCATTGTCAGATCCATGTAAGGCAGTTGTCATTGTCTGATCCATGTAAGACAGCTGTCATTGTCAGATCCATGTAAGACAGCTGTCATTGTCAGATCCATGTAAGACAGCTGTCATTGTCAGATCCATGTAAGACAGCTGTCATTAATGTTGTGGGCCTGGCAGTATAAAACCAATGTCCACTCACTTCCTTGATCTCTGACACGGAGTGACACTTGTGACATTGCTCGGAATATAACCAACCTGGCACATCGTGCTTATTATCATTCACTCAAAAACTCAAACAAATCTCAATATTTTGACGCCTTCTTTCATTCTCCAATTCCAACACAAGATAAAACACGTAAATCAAGTAGTAGTAGGCATAGACTTTAAGATTATATGATGTAGACCTGTTACAATAATAAAGGTTTTATATTAACAAACACGTATATACATTTTGAAAGTGTATGTTCATCACATTGAAGCAGTTTAAATGCACTATAAAAAGTTTATGGTCATTAACACAAAACAAACTTTCAAAGGCCAATAAGCGAGGGCGAGTCACGTGGTTATTCTAAAATCATCACGAAGTAGTTTTTAATACTGAACCAGTGAATTAATAAAAATGTGTGTCCCACTAAATGCATAGTTAAGGCAGACGTCGACAAGAAACAATGATGAAAACATTTTCAAAATGGAGACTTTTTTTAACGTGCATTTTTCATTTCTAACAACACCATAGCCAATGGCGTCTACGTGTCACTAATTGTTAAATTAGCTGGTAAATTTTAAAAAAACGTAAATAAATAGGTTTTTTAATATAAATAATTTATGTACGAGAAGTAACTAAAAGAATGTTTATCATAATACGCAGCGCAAGACCATCCAAAAATACAAAATTGCAGTTGTGTCGTAAAACGTGTTTAATATAATGCGCACCTATCAGGAATATGTTTATAAAAAGTGTTGGTAATAAAATACGCACCTTATTGCGCGACAGGAAAGGTCGTTCAATATAATACGCACCGCGACACTATAGCAAAAAAATTTAACATGAAATATAGAGATAAAATAAAATAATCTAAAAATTCAATAATTTAATTACGGTACATGCAATCGATCTGAAATTTTGATACATTGTTTTTATCATCGATACGAAACTGCCTGCAAAATTTCAGCTCGCTAGCTTACGAGGAAGTGGGTTAAAAATCGATCCAAAGTTTTTGCGCAAGCAGACACCACGAGTTAATATAAATGATTTAAAAAATGTACATATCTGCTATTACAAGTTTGATTTAATTTTAAAAAAGCAAACAAAAAGGAAAATGTTTGTTGCTTTGCCCTTGTTTCTGTCAGTAGAGTCATGTTTATTTTAGCCACTGGACGCAGTGTTAACATTCCAATAATGAGGCCTAGCTCTTCAACTCCAAAGTTATGTTTTAAGATTTTAAAATTTATTTACGTATTCATTTTTAAATAATATACCTAAAAAAGATCGCTTACAAAATATTTTTTAAAATAACTGTACATGTATTAAATAATTTGATTAATGCAATAATGTGAAAAAATTATTGCGCAATTTACAAAAGTTTAATCATTTAAAAATAAATCAAAAGGTTATTACCATGAAATAGTCAACAAGGTTTACAATAATTATGGCATAGTTAACAAGGTTTTCAATCATTAAGAAAGACTCAACAATGTTATCAATCATTTTGGAATAGTCAACAATGTTTACAATCATTTTGGAATAGTCAACAATGTTTACAATCATATTGGAATGGTCAACAAGGGTTACACATTTTATACAACCAACAGTTAATATGAGAATGCATCAATGGGCGGTTATTTTCATTTTGACCATTAAAATTAAGTACTTACTACGTTCTTGAACATTACCCGGTAAGAAGCCACGGTCCACGCATGACAATTATTAACTTTGAGGAGCGTGGAAGCCATTGGAGGTGGGGGGCAAGTAAGGCCTGAGCGGAGGGGGGCATTGACAAGAGGTGACAGTCAGCTCATCAAACAAACATAGGGCGCCTCAGTAAACATAGGGCGCCTTAGTAAACATAGGGCGCCTCAGTAAACATAGGGTGCCTCAGTAAACATAGGGCGCACAAGTAAGACACTAATCAACAGGCCAGTGTCATTATATCACTACCAAACACAACACAACATGAGGAATAAATGCATTACAAGAAATCAATATATACACGAGTGCCATTCACCAATGGTCCTCACATGCCACTAACCAATGGTCCTCACATGCCTCTCACCAATGGTCCTCACATGCCACTCAGCAATGGTCCTCACATGCCACTCACCAATGGTCCTCACATTATATATATAAGGTCACCACTGATGGGAGTAGAAGCAATGTAGTTTCTTCACCTTCATTTCAGTTTCCGGTGGAACACGTGATGAACATCAATAATAATTTCAAAATTGCACATGTGGTCTTGAACTAGCAGGAGAAGAACTTAATTATAATATACCGGCGCGGGTTGCGTGTCCTTAGTCCAGATGTACTCCAAGATGTGCTCTGGGTAGGTCTGGTTGTGGTCGAAGATGACAAATGACTTGGGATTAAAGATGTTGTCCACACACGTGTCGTACAGTTTCACGAGGGGGTCGCTGCGGTCGTAAGGGGGTGGCCGCCTCATATCAGTGCACCCCTGAGTGTAGCGCCCCACTAGCACACGGCAGGAGATCATAAAGTGACTCCTAGGGTGGGCGAAACAATTGAATACGGGCCCAATGTCCGAGGTGCCCATCTTGAAGGAAGGGGACTGCTCTAAAAAAACTTTTAAAGGAACTTGGAACACACCGTCGGAAGTATGTGGTGCGTTCCTGGCGAGACCTGAGAAGGGCATGGAATTCAATGACAGCTGCTGCAGGAAGAACAAGTTTGGGTCCATGTTCGGTGAATAGAAGGCTGGGGGAGAAGGGGCGCATTATTCCAGCGGGTGCTGATGCTGTTCCCGCCACAGTCTGTGAACGTGTGAGCGAAACTGGCGTCTTTGGCAAAGTAAGTGCCTGGAAAACACGATAGGAGGTGGACATTATTCAATGGGCTCTGAATGAATGCTTTATTGCTGTATGAATGAATGCTTCATTGCTGTATGAATGAATGCTTCATTGCTGTATGAATGAATGCTTTATTGCTGTATGAATGTTTTACTTTGTATGGGTTTGTTATAGAAACAGGGACATCTAAACATTTGATCCTTAAAGGGACATATAAACATTCCATCCTTACAGGGACATATAAACATTTGATCCTTACAGGAACATATAAACATTTGATCCTTACATGAACATATAAACATTTGATCCTAATGTAGAATTGAAACATCTGTTTAAAAAACGGTTTAACAGCTGGTTGGGTAGGCAGATTCAACATTGTTTATAGATATGAAAATATTCACTATTGATGACTTAAATCTATAAAAATATTCACTTATTGATGACGTAAATCTTCACAGTATCTTTCTATCTTGTTCATACGTCTAAAACTATGCAGCACTTTTCTTATACAAAATAATAAGTATCCTATATATGCACGTCTGTATATATTCTGGCGTTCACTCTTTCATGTTCATTAATAAACTTTGACCGTTTTCCCACCTGTACCTCATGTAATCTGGGTCTTCCGTACATCAAATAACATATTACATGTATATTATATTTTGGCTATAATTTGATTTACCTATTTGTTATATAAAATCATACAGGATTGTGAGTCTAACCTTCTCCGTACAATTTCCCGTGCTTCTTGCCTATCCGTACGTCAAAGCCTTTCCTGGCAATAGCCTCGAGGTTTTCTCGATACGTCCCGTGGAACAAACGTTGCTCATCAGCGTCAAGCCCGTTCAGATCTTGCATGATTTGTTTGCGTTTACTGTACAGGAAAACAACATGTTTATGATGAGGAGAATTTCTAGTTTGTTTGAAATAAAGTTTGGTTTAAACATTTAGTATCGCCAATTTACATGAGGTCTTCGTTTTAAACACAAAAATCAATCCCATCCTCAATAATGGCTGAGCCTAAACACCCCCCCCACCCCCTTCCGTTCGGACAGATTTTTGGCTAGACTCCGTGCACTGACACCAAGCAGATCAGATTTCATCTTAATCATGGCAAGCAAAATTACATACTTTAACCCGACTAGCAAATTTACATTCTTTAACTAGGCTAATTTTCATGGTGGAAATCTAATTATAAAAAAAAATATTTTGGGATTTGAGACAAAACAATTTTATAAATATATTAATCAAATATATATATATACTTTCCAAAATTATCTCAACATAATTTGTTCTTCCTACGTTAACTTGGGTCAGTTTACTGGACTAGTTCAGTGCAAAATTTTGCTTACAAGTTTATTACACTATGAAAATTCCAAACGGATTGTTAGTTCATTCCCGTTTTATAATGGAGTTATATGATGATGATATATTTTAACCAATCTTAAATAGTGACTTTAAATGGTTAATTGAAAGGTAAACTAGTTATGACGTCACTTTAATGTGTTGCAGTCTTGGGAACTGTACCTAACACAGTGCAATCAGTAAACTAAATAGGTATGTTGGGAACTGTACCTATCACAGTGCAATCAGTGAACTAAATAGGTATGTTGGGAACTGTACCTATCACAGTGTAATCAGTGAACTGAATAGGTATGTTGGGAATTGTACCTAACACAGTGCAATCAGTGAACTAAATAGGTGTGGATCTTTTTATTGGATAATTTAGTAATTTAAAACTTGGGAAACTGAACGCATTTTAAAAAATATGAAAATTAAAAAATCTACACTTGATAACAATGTAACATCTCACAGCGCAAAGTGGGCCCACAGCACGGGGTTCTGCACACGGTGAATCCTCACTATCCTAAACTCTGGGAAATTCAATGAAGCGTGGAACTTGTCAGCAACCTCTTTCCACTCATCTGATAAGGTAGCGACCTCGAAAACCATGGCTGCCTGCTTGAGTGACGTAACAAAAGGCAAAGTAAAATCTATAGCTAGACTTTGAACATTTGAATTTAAGAATATTTTAAATGTATTAATTTATTTTAAAAACTGAATGTTTGTGGAAAGGGTCATCAAAATGTTACTCATTAATTATTATAAGAGAATAATGGGGTAAATATTAATATTTACTGGTGCATGTTGGTTAAGCAGTTAGTTGGAGGTTATTATATTTAACGTGTCGAGTACTGTCGAGTCCCGTATTTTATATCCTTTTTATTAACTCGCGGCGTCGGCTTGATTGTTTGATTATTTGCCGAAAAACTTTTAATCAATTTTAACCCACTTCCCCGTATGCTAGCGAGCTGAAATTTTGCAGGCAGACTCGTGCCGACGATAAAAAAAATCATCTATACAAATTTCACATCGATCGAATGTACAGTGTAATTAAATGAATGCCTTTTTAGATTATCTCTATGTATCTCCAGACTCCAGGCCCGGACTTAGGAGACACAGGGCCCCTAGGCACTTTTGACATTAGGGCCCCCCAATCATCTCGAAACTATTTTTGAAATATAGCAAATTAAATACAGTAGTACATAACATATATTGGTTAATTGACTTAATGACTTTAATGAACATCAAAATTATACAGGGTATGTTACTATTGTTTTTTGTTACGTTATTCACTAAAATTTATAGAATCATACGACGAACTTCCTTCTGTGCAACAGAACGAATGACGTCATCATAGTCAATTGACTGCACTATTTCTGACTCTATGGACATTACATAGAGTAAATTAAGCCTGTTATCTCCTATGTTAGATTTTAAGTAATTCTTTACTCTTTTTAGCGCTGAGAACGACCGTTCTGCTGAGCAGCTTGACGCTGGTGTGCACAACAGCTTTGGAGCGCAATGCCTACGTTAAACAAATGTCCAAAAAAACTTTTCCCGATTAGTATTTGTATAGATTCAGTAACGATAACTCCGTGGTTTTTCGTTTGTGTCATTGGAACTTATCTGAAGAGCTGCCATAATCTCATCACATGATTAACATAGACTTCGGCAGGCGTCAGCTCGAGCATGCATACTATCTTGTCACAGAGAGACTCTTCACGACTGTTGAATTTGGCTTCACTTCATACAGCAAAATTTCTCATCTGTGTGTTGATGTCGAAAAAAAATACAATGGCTGCAAAATACCGATGAAAAATACAGCATCTCGACAAGACTCGGCCGCACAAGAACTAATAAGATTCAGGAAGTGAGCCGAACAGGAAACGAAATCTATCAGAGGGTTCACTTGTTTTATTCTCGCTTGTCGTAAGACTGCCACGGCAATCGGCGATATCCAAGTCGTGCTTTTTTCAATGTCTCTAGGACGACTTTAGCCAGGTCTTCCGCTTTATCGCCACAATTTGGAATGAATTTCAATAATCCTGCGACAGAACATCCGTCTTTAGAGAAATATCTCACTATGAAAGAAAGTTGATCTACATGAGAATTGTACTGAGTAGAGTCTGCAGAGATAAAAAACATATCTCACTATGAAAGAAAGTTGATCTACATGAGAATTGTACTGAGTAGAGTCTGCAGAGATAAAAAACATATCTCACTATGAAAGAAAGTTGATCTACATGAGAATTGTACTGAGTAGAGTCTGCAGAGATAAAAAACATATCTCACTATGAAAGAAAGTTGATCTACATGAGAATTGTACTGAGTAGAGTCCGCAGAGATAGAGAAATATTTGACATGTCTTATTTCAGTCATGATTGTATTTATCACATTTTCTGCCATGATATTGATCAATTTATGGCTTATTTTTGGCGAAAGAAATGATATTGTGCCACCTCCTCTGTTACCGTTGCGTTTTATGTTGAAGTCCAGAAAAGGATCGAACTCAGCCAAAAGTTCTAGAGTCATAACATAGTTCCCACTATTATTTTTAAATCCAAATCTCTCATGGGAACCTCTGAATGGCAATCCGCGTGCAGAAAGTGACATCACAACTGCCACAATGCGCCTAAAAAACCGCATTCCAGTATTTTATTTCTACCTACGTTTGAACAACAAGACTTTTGTCAACGCTACCGCCATCACTCTTTCTAGCTAATAGTGTCGCAAGTGCTGATCTGAGTTCGTCCGAATTCTCATGTTCCTTCATTCTTTGAATGCGTTTCCCCAGTCGTTGAACCCTTCATTAGCTAGCGACCCCAATTTCCCAAACATCTTACAAGGAGCGCAAAACACTGCACCGTTGCTCTATGAAAATATAAGCCAAGGTCGGGGTCGTGTTTCACCATTGCTTAATGTTCCGCTAAAAAGTGACAGCGATACATATATCGTTTTATCTGCGTACTGATGCCGTTGTATCTGTTACAGGGTTTCTACAATGACAAAACTACGCAAGCAAACGCTGCGCACTTGACTAATGTGAAGTGAACGCAACATGTAGTAAAATAGTTTTTACAATATTATATTCGAGAAAGCTTTTTTATAATGCAAACCAGGCTTTTGAGCTTATGTAAAGATTCCACCACCGGGGCCCCTAGGCTGGCTGGGGCCCTAAGCCAGTGCCTTGTATATAGGCAGAAATTCGGCCCCGTGTATCTCTATGTAGCATGTAAATGTTTGTGCTAGAGGGCCGCGGTGCGTATTATATTAAACATGTTTTTTAACCCTTTTCCCGTGATTTCTGACAGTTCTTGTAGAAAGTAGATTCTGGAAGGAAAGTAGATTATAACATCTTATTGACAGGAGCCACTGACATCTTATTGACAGGAGCCACTGACATCTTATTCACAGGAGCCACTGACATCTTATTGACAGCAGCCACTGACATCTTATTGCCAGGAGCCACTGACATCATATTGACAGGAGCCACTGACATCTTATTGACAGGAGCCACTGACATCTTATTGACAGGAGCCACTGACATCTTATTGCCAGGAGCCACTGACATCTTATTGACAGGAGCCACTGGCATCTTATTGCCAGGAGCCACTGACATCTTATTGCCAGGAGCCACTGGCATCTTACTGCCAGGAGCCAATGACATCTTATTGCCAGGAGCCACTGACATCTTACTGCCAAGAGCCACTGACATCTTATTGCCAGGAGCCACTGACATTTTATTGCCAGGAGCCACTGACATCTTATTGCCAGGAGCCACTGACATCTTATTGCCAGGAGCCACTGAAATCTTATTGCCAGGAGGCACTGACATCTTATTGCCAGGAGCCACTGGCATCTTACTGCCAGGAGCCACGGACATCTTATTGCCAGGAGCCACTGACATCTTATTGCCAGGAGCCACTGACATCTTACTGCCAGGAGCCACTGACATCTTACTGCCAGGAGCCACTGACATCTTACTGCCAGGAGCCACTGACATCTTACTGCCAGGAGCCACTGACATCTTATTGCCAGGAGCCACTGGCATCTTACTGCCAGGAGCCACTGACATCTTACTGCCAGGAGCCACTGACATCTTATTGCCAGGAGCCACTGACATCTTATTGCCAGGAGCCACTGACATCTTATTGCCAGGAGCCACTGACATCTTATTGCCAGGAGCCACTGACATCTTATTGCCAGGAGCCATTGACATCTTATTGCCAGGAGCCACTGACATCTTATTGCCAGGAGCAACTGGCATCGTACTGCCAGGATCCACTGACATCTTACTGCCAGGAGCCACTGACATCTTACTGCCAGGAGCCACTGGCATCTTATTGCCATTCTCAGATCAATTTTAAAGACTAAAGTTGACTTACCGCAGACGGCTCCATTTCTTGCCAGTATTTGACGTCACTTGCCGTACAGCCTAAGTTTATGATGTGGAAGTTGCAAGATTTCATCGGGTTGGGACGAGCCGATGCCATTGACTAAATAAAACAATTTTTGTTTAATCCTTTAAAATGATCTCCCTTTTAACCAAATAGTAAAGGTCACTAACTAAAGACAACTAACATACAATGTCACAGGTTAAAATTTTCCGAAAAACTCCCCCCCCCACACCAAATTATTATTTTTATTAACCAGTTGCATACCATGGGGGAGCCTCTTTGGGGCCACACTAGTGGGGGCACCAAGCCGGCGCACCAAGTGGTGGCACCAAGCGGGGAAACCAAGTGGGGGGACCAAGCGGGGCGCCAAGTAGGGGGGACCAAGCCGGCGCACCAAGTGGGGGCACCAAGCGGGGGCACCAAGTGGGGGCACCAAGTGGGGGGAACCAAGTGAGGACGCCAAGTGGGGGGACCAAGCGGGGGCGCCAAATGGGGGCACCAAGCGGGGGCACCAAGTGGGCTTTTATTGAATTTAATGGGCGAGGAGGGAGTGTCCTAGTTAAAACAACTGTGTCAGGGGCGTAGAAATTGGGTGCACGAGATGAACCCTTCGCCTTGAATCATTCTGATTTTGATGCACTCGGAAGTTAATCATTCCCGTCGACGGAAAAGAGGAGAGATTAACTAGAATGTGCGAAGAGGTGGCGTCGTGTCATCTGTTTGGCAAACTTTGAGTTTGGCGCCCAATCTTCGAAAACAGGAGAAACCTTGAAATAACAAAACTCGTTTGCCTGAGGAGAATGGGTGGGGGAGGGGGAGGCGTCTAAATGAAAGTCCTCCCCAAGCGGAACAATGTCTCGCTACATCACTAAACGTTCATCATATTTGTACTGTCTGTGTCTAAGCCTGAGTCTGTGTCTGCCTGTAGATCTTTATACCAAGTGTATTAGTATTAATCTTGAACGTATGAAACACTCTCAAAATAAGATTCGCAAGTAATCGTGGAAAAAGATTGTAAAATAAGTTTCAGTTGAATTTTTAGTTTTGTATGATTTATTGTTTCCTCGTCTTCTTGCCCGTAGTATTTTTGATGAATTTGAAAACCATTTGAAAATGTTAGAGGAAATGGGAGATCACTGCATACACTCAACCGGGGCTCACTGCGCTTAAATTAAGTCTGCTCAGATGAAATAATTAAAACTAAAGGTGTCACTCTACAGCAGTGTTTCTCAATTATTTTCTATCTTGCCCCCCCCCCAGGAAGAAAGAAAACATTTCGCGCCTCCCGCGCGACTGTAAATAGTACCATTTGTCTATAAAATTGTTATAAGTTTGTAAGTACACCTCTACATAACGGTCAAACGAGCCCCCCCCCCGTTTACGGAGCCTCGCCCCCCCCTGGGGGACGCGCCCCACTATTTGAGAAACACCGCTCTACAGACATGAAACAAGAATTTAAAAGGCAGGAGCGTCTACACTGTATCGGGTGGTCCCCGGGGGGGGGGCAGCCATTTTAAATTTGAGCCGAGGTCATGCCAAGTAACCCTTCCTGGTTGGTCAACAAAATTAAATTATATTTTAGACATAAAGGAAATGGTAATTTAAATAATTTGAAGTAAATTGCTCCTTTTCCCGATAGAAGACAGTGATATAGACATAGTTGGAGCTATATTGAGAAAGTGAGCTCAATCAATATAGGAACCAGCTGTGGTGGAGTTGGCCTCCACCACTCTGGTGTGTGTGTGTAGGGCCGGATTTATGCCTAGGCCTACAAGGCCCTGGCCTAGGGCCCCAGCCAGCTTAGGGGCCCCGATTATGGAATCTTTACATAAGCTCGAAAGCCTGGCTTGAATTATTTAAAAAAATTCAAGGTGGTTGGAGGGCCCAAAATGCGAAGTGCCTAGGGGCCCTGGGTCTCTTAAGTCCGGGCCTGTGTGTGTGAGGGGGCGGTAGCTACTAAAAGTAATTTTAATTAACTAATCGCTTAATTACCGATTATTTATAGTTATATTATGTAAATTCCTAAATAAATGCAAGATTTACGGGTCTTGTCTAAAACTTAATATGATGACTGACGATACTAATACTAGCTAATGACTTACAAATTTAATTGTGTTACTATTCGTGTTATTAATACGTTATGCCGTTACTATAATTTAGGAAATACTTACTTATACCAATAAGAGAGGGTATTTGAAGTCTGGTATATGCGAGAAGTCCTATTAACTATTTATAACCAATGATATTTTTATGGCATATTTTCCAAATGTAAATTAAGATTGTATGTAGATATATATGATATATACTATATATATACTAAACTAAGACTAAACTCAATGCTTTCTAATTCGTGATTCATAGTATAAATAGTAAATAGTATAGTATAGTTATGTTCGTTCGTCCGTCGATACGACGAGGACCACTCTAGTCATCCGAGGGTTTTCTGTGCGTGCGCAGATGGCTGATTAGGCCGATCCTTGCACGAAAGGTTCGGGAACAGAAGGGACAGGGGGCGAGTGCGACATCTCCTGGAGGGTTGACAGCATGGGCCTTTCGGGCTTGCCTCTTCTTTTCTGCGGCGGTAATCCGGTTTGCCTCACATGACCTGGCACCTTCGTGGATGGAAGAGCGCCAGGTGGATCGGTCCATTGCAGCTCGTTCCCACGTGTCTGGATTTATGGCAAACGCTTTCATTGAGGCTTTCAGTGTGTCTTTGAAGCGTTTCTTTTGCCCACCGTGGGACCGCTGGCCATACTGGAGCTCACCATAAAAGATTCTCTTTGGCAGTCTCTCGTCTGGCATTCGGATAGTATAGGCCAATGACAAACACAATGTCACTGTCTTTTAAAAAAAAGATTATTTGGCCAAAAGTTTGTACTTGACTATGAACAACCTGCTTTAAATATGTATTAAATTAGTGCTATTACTATTACTATTAGTAGTATTAGTCATTAGTTATTGTTGTAGTTTTATTAATAATTTATATTATAAATGACACTCGGATCAAACGATTTAATATTATATAAATTATAATTAAAATCATTGAAATAACCGTCCCTTTCCTTAGTAGGCATTAATTAAGCACCAAGTAAGAAACACGACACAGACTAGAAAGTAAAAACATAACTACTACATTCTTGGTTGCGAGTTTCAATAAAAGTAAAAGGTAATGTACCACATCCGCGTTCTTATTGCAAAATCGCGAAATTCCAGTTTCATGTGATATTGACATAAAATCTCAATAAACTTATTTTGAATCAATTATCAATTAACAATCAACCTTTAAAAAAACTCATATCAAAAATTAATTTATTCTACTTGTAAAGATTAATTTGTTTTTTGATAACACATTTTACACATGTAAAATAAATGCGAAACCATCAAATAACTACTTTTCGGAAATTTTGTTAGAATCGAACCACTACGAAACGTTGAGTACCGAATACAATTTACCCAGCTTTCTTTATTATTAATATATATTTAATTTAATATTATTAAAAATGTTAAAGAAATATTGTTCGATTTTATTGAGCTAGTCTTTTACTATTAATTTATTAAAATGTTTCTTTAACTTACACCGACAAGAAACGCAGAAAGGTAGGCTCAGCAAGGGTGACTAAAGAAAAAGAAATCGCGGTTTTATATTTATTTTCTTGTTTTTATTTAAACCTAGTAATAATGTACATTCGTGACTCGTCAAAACAGCCCCGGACAAAACGGCCCCGACATATCGGCTCCGGACAAAACGGCACCGGACAAATCGTCTCACTCTGGTCAAAACGACACCAAACAAATTGTTTACATTTTTAATAGGGCTGCGGAAATTAACAATTAACAATTATTTACTCCATTAGCCGTTAAAATTTTTAAAAATAAAATTAAAGAAAATATTTCTATTATTTTTTTTTCCAATTTATTAATAATTTATATTTTTTTTACATACATACGTTTCCCTCGTATTATTATTATTTATTTAGACGTGCATACATAAACAATAAACAAAGTAATGGGGGTGAGACTGCAATCAGGCTTTTAAATTAGTAAATGTATAACATATAAACAAAAATATTTTTCTTCCTTTTTTTCTTGCATAGCAGAACCAATTTGCTGTGTTTCTGCGCCATGGAATTGCAGCGACTTAACCGATTTCGCGCAATAATGAATCGTGACTTAACGGGATATATATGTGTTATATAAATATAATTAATCGATTAATTTTTTCCCGATTAATCGATGGTCACAGGTTTGAAACCATATGAAGGATTTGTTCCCGGGGCCAAGGCAGGGTGTCCCTGAGTCCACCCAGCTCGAATTGGTACCTAACACTAGTTAGGAAACAAAGGCGGCTGGGTAATAGTGGAAACCTCATAGCCGTGGCCTGTGAACCAAGGAGGTGCTAATCAAACCTCTTTGCTGTGAACGCTGCGTTACTTGCCAACAGACCGGCATGCTCTGTGGACGGAATAATCTTCTGCATAGGAGCGTCTGTATAGATAATAGTAATAGACAAGACAATTTAATTTTTCTTTAAAATTTATGTGGACCTGGCAACCCTGGTTATATGGAGCATGCTCTCCATTACCTATGGTTAGGCTATTGTCCAAACAAACTGATTAATGTAATATCTATGTCATGTCACTTGAGGACCGGCTCAAGTTCAAGGCGGGTAAGACTACCATCAGATACGACTACGATGCATGATCATCACACAGGCGCCAATAGTTTCCCAAAGGGTGACAATTGCCTCCCCCCTCCCCCACACACACACACCCTAAAATAAAATGTGCATAATTTTGATAAATATGAATATTTAAAATAATTTTTTTTGACCAAATAATTAAGGAATTAAATTTGGCTTCTATTTGTTACGTATCTTAAATTTAAAAAAAAAGTAGCTGTTTTTACTGAAAATGGTCTCCTTACCAAAGCCAAAATATGGAAGAAAAAATCCGAGATTGAGCATAATTGTTAATAAATTTTTTAATAATAAGTGACAATAAAGAGAGATTGAGACTTTAGGTACCAGACTTTAGTCTACTATCTACTAATTAATTTTTGCATAGTCCTACATCGATTACAATTACACACGTCATTGCCCAGCCCCAGCAGACCCAAGCTCAGCCTACAGTCTACAGTCTACAGTAGAGTAGGCCTACTTATAAAGTAGTGTATAGTTTATGGTACGGTAGTGATAGCAGATCAGATAGGCATAAGCAGACTAATATGAATAGTATAAATAATAAAATAATACTTTACTACACTATAGACATAGAGCTAGGCACATTATGACATTATTATTAGTTAGTAGTAGTAGTAGAAGTTGAACTAAGTCTTAGTAAGTCAAGTTAGTACCCCAATTGGTTATTACTTATTACTATCTTATTACTAATAACTATTACTTGTACTAGTACTAGATTACTAGTAGTAGTAGCCCATGCCATAGCCATAACTAATTATTATTTATTTTAATTAATATTATGAATCAAAATTCAATTGTATCATTATCATTTTTTCCCCATAATTAATAATAATTAGGGCTGTTATCGATTAATTTAAATTTAATAGTTAACTTTTGAAAAATTATCGATTAAAGCCAAAAATAGAAATTTATGACATCATTAAACTGAACATTTCTCACGGACATTGAAAATTAAGAATATTTTGAACTAAATTTTAAGACAATGTGTTGATACTTGAGCGGATGTTTGTGCTGAAGGGGGTACGTCAGCGATGTATTTGATCCTTTAAAGGAGAATTGTTTATGGCAGTGAACACAGTAAACTTTTTCACCATCTTTGACTTCGCCATCCGCAGTTAGCTTAAAAACAAAATTTTTGCTCAACTTTCAAGTTATATGTTTAAATATAACTGCGCTGATGCTATCAGCCATTTTTTAGTTGACGTCTGCCGGTCACCATAATGTAATAAAATAAATTATAATATTACGCGGGAGAAGTTTGTACGTAAAAAAATATACAAATTATTATTAACAAGCAGCAAAGCCCGTCCAAGGACGTTCCGCCAGAGGCGTCACTAGGGTTGGTGTCACCCGGGGCGGTAGCTCATGGTGTCACCCCCTCACGACTTAACCCATAGAATTCCTCCAAGTTTTCCAGTGCCAAATAACGGGAAAATACAGAATTTTACATTTGGTGTCACCCTCCTGATGGTGTCACCCGGGGCGGCCCGCCCCCACCGCACCCCCCTAGTGACGCCACTGCGTTCCGCCACCGTTCGGTGGCATGTTGTAACTCCCCTCCAACAGCCGTCTCGACCGGCATTACATGTGCATCGCGTCAAAAATACTATTCATTATAGTTAAAATAAATAACTAGTAAAAACAGAGCTTTCTGCTATAAATCCCAATGCGCATAATTTGGAAGAAATACTGCACCAAAAATAACTCGTTTTGAACGTCCGCGTAAATGGCGTAAACGTGTTCAATATGATTGGCTGTAGGAGTCATATGTGTTTGAGGGACCAATCGCTATAGATGACCGGACAGAAAGGACAGAAACTTGCCTTTTATTATGTAGGATTATTAATAATTAATTATTTATTACTAAAAATTTTAAAATATTATAAATATTTTCTTTAATTTTAATCAAATTTTTATCGATTAAAATAATTGTAATCGATAAATTTTTTAAACGATTAATCGAGAAATTAATCATTAATTTCCGCAGCCCTAATAATAATTTTTAAAAAATAGAAATAGTAATAGTCAAATTAGTAATAATTAGTATTTATAAAGTATAAGTAATATTATTAGTGGCAAAATTTAAAAAATAAATAAAATGGCATCTAATTATGATTATCATTATCATTTATGAATTATCAATAATTCATTATGACTACTATCAACAAATTAAGTTTATAAGTATAAGTTTATAAAGTTAATATATCAAACAAAATACATGTCACATGTACTAATGAAATGAATCATATAAATTTGCAAATACATATTAACTAGTCATAATATAACAGACATACTTTGACAAACAATAAATTTAATAAATTAATAAAAATATTAAAAAAAGTACTACATTTTAATGAAATCGTATTATTTCAAAGTGGATAATGATAATTTTTTATATTTAGAAGTTGCAGCAGAAGTCGTTCAAGTTCTGGTGAAAGTACATAACAATTTTGCAGAACTCATGAATTCCTTCTGAGTCTATTGTCAGACAGCAATCTTAAATTTTTTTTAGACTACTCATGGACAACAAAGCTTATGAAAATGAAGGAGATATTGTGTTATTTAAAACTAGTTATCTATCCGTCTGTCCAGAAAGTCAAAGGCAGAACATTATTACCTTTCAATCAGATACCTATTTAATTAATTATAAATGTACTGGAAAAAAATGTGTATGTAGGGGGCTGGTAGTTTTATAATTTTTAGTTATCTTATCTTATCTATACAGACGCTCCTTCTATGCAGAAGATAGTTGCGTCCACAGACCATGACAGATGATCTGTTGGCAAGTGATGCAGCATTCACAGGCCACGGCTTTGTGGGTTCCACGCATTACCCAGCCGCCTAACTTCATGTAGTGTTAGGTACCCATTCGGAGCGGGGTGACTCAGGGATGCCCTAGGCCCCGGGAACAAACCCTTGCCTTCACACGGATTCGAACCCGTGACCATCGGTACGACAGTCCAGTGCGCTGCCACTCGACCACCGCGTCCCCTGTTTCAGGCATTCAATTTTCTTTCTTAAAGATTTCTACTTAACTTTCATAAATATGGGTATTTATGAAACATTTTAATATTGTATACAAAATTATATTTAAATTGCAATAAACTTGCTATTTGTTTATTTGCCTTGAAAACATTTTAAAAAAAATCTCTCAATGTACCCTAAAATAATAGTTTTAAAAATACAAAACTTTAATGTAATGTAAAAATTTTGTTGCTCATTGAGTAGTATATAATGTTTCCTGAAAATTTGGTGCAATTATCTGAAAAATAAAAAAGTTGTGAGAAAAAAAAGTGAAAAAAACATAAAATGCGTCACATTTTTGAGTAAAATAAATACTTTATATAAGGACATTATATGGGGCTTACCAAAATCATAACTATACTTTTATACAAGATAGAAAGATGAAATAAGCTTATAGGGTAGCCCATTAAAATGATATTTCCTTTATGATGGGACAATATTTTAAAATTCTGTCAAAGAACCTAACTAGTGCCCAGTGTTAGGCTCTTCATTTTATTACCAATTAATTTAGTCATAATGATTATACATATAATTATCAATGATATATGTGACTATTCAAATGAATGTACATGATTCATATATCATGTTATTCTTAAGTCGTTGTATAGATCCTATAAATCTATAACTTAAATTTTATAAGTTTAAATAAAAGCAAAAATTATAGTAATTATATTATTATGTAACAATATTCATAATAAATTAAATATATATTTCATTCTTTCATATTTAGGTGGAAATAAACAGAAGTCGGCATGCTAAATATTGCCTGAAGTTAAAATTAAAGGAAAATGCTCTCAAAACCGGATACATTAAATATTGCTAGATAAATTCACTAAAAATGTCAGGCTTACAATATGAATTTATGTTTATTTATCTTACTTAATTCAGACATCTGCACCTGCCATAAATTGTAACCACAATACAACTGTAGTTAAGAATGAGTCTTCTTGAACTTCCAAATGAGGTTCTTGAATACATTCTAAGGTTTTTACCCGTTCAGTCTACTGTTTCAATAAGCAAGACTTGCCAGAGACTGAATGAAATTTCTAAAATTGATACATTGTGGCAGCACTTTTGTCTCACAGGTAAACTATGTGTCTATCAAACCCAATTTTTTAAGTAGAAAATTTAATTGAAAGTTTGAGCATTTACTTATTATTAATTTACTAAAAGTTTTCAAACCATTAGCACTTGATCATAGTATTTGGTAATATGCAGGTAATATGACACACAAAATTTCAATGTTGTTAACATGATTTGTTAAATTGTTGTATTCATACAGATTACAAAGTGAGTTGTAAAACTGGTTGGGTATTTCAAACATGATTTGTTAAATGTTGTATCATACAGATTACAAAGTGAGTTGTAAAACGGGTGGGATATTTCATTCCAAGAAATCTACTCAAAAGGTTAGTTGATGATTTTATACATAGATTTACTCAGTGCTTCAGTGGGTGAGTACCCCGTAGTTTATACTGCTACTTTTATTGGCCTGGGCTTATTTTAAGTCATAGCTTAAGAGTAACAGCCTCAAACTTTCTTTGGGAACATATTCAAGTGAGGTTTAACAAAGTAATTATTGTAAGTGATTTGATTTATTATTAAAAATAATGATGCATTTAAAAAAAAATAATTAAAATTAAAAATGTTTATGTTAGTTGGATATTATAAAAGTAAGACATTAGTTGGATATTATAAAAGTAAGACATGTTGATATAAAAAAAAATTGCAAACATTTTTGATAGACACCACTCTGATGATCTTCACCCTCTGCATTTCTATAGAGGCCTTGGAAGTCTCTTGTGGCATTGGTAGTAGAGTTTGAGGCTAAATGTGCAGAGTGTGTTACTATATTTAGTATATTTACAGTTATAAAATCAGATTTTGAACAATAATTCAAGAAATGTGTTTGTAAAGATTCAGCAATCAAATAATGTAACATCACTAAAACAGCTGTTCCGTTAATTGCGTGAGATCAGGGCTTAGACCAGCTAGCTAATTGTAGTGGGATCTTGAAACATAAACGTAGCACCATATAAACTGAGCTATATCGACTCCCATCAAAGAAGCAGAATGTACAACCATTGACAGTGTATCAGTAATGTTGTGCTGAGCATATTACACTCAACTACGGTAAAGCTACATAATCGTTTCGAGTGCTATCAGTTCCGCTCTTGGTTATGTACAAAGAGTTCGTATGGCCCCATTCTACAACAACCGCGAGATTTGTCGTATTAGCCCTCTTCTATAATGCGGCAGTTTGTTCCATGCTTCCATCGTACTATGAGTGATGTCTTCCCTGCTTAAGGACCGTAAAAATGATTCTATCTTGAATCAGTCGCCTCCGTACGAGACAGGCTAGTGACATGTTCATCCGTTGCAGTCGAACCGGAGACTAAGAAGGATTATCTCGCCAGTGTAGTATCGGCGAGCTAGTCTGCACTCCACCAGATCCACATCCAGACTGGAGACAGGCCATCTGATTGATCTGGTGGATCGCATTGCATGAATGAACATGCTTATACAGTTTGCTAGCTAGGTCTTACCTCTCACACAGCGACTAACAGCTGGGCCTCACCACTAGCTGACGGTCTTAGGGATCTACCCCCCTCCAAAGCTTACCCTGAGTTCTTATTGACGTTCACGCTACCCCCCCCTTATGTGACCCTACATATGACACTTATTTTCTGCCCCCGCCGGCTGCTTAGCGACACATACCGCTCTTCGCATACAATGGATATTCATGGATTGTCGACGAGGATTTGACAAGAAGGCCCCCCCGGATGTCCAAGGTCCCCCCCCCCCCCCCCCCCCCCCCCCCCCCCCCCCCCCCCCCCCCCCCGCTATCTAACAGACGCTCTAGGGTTTAATATCGTCACGCTCCTCGCACGATCGTACAGCAACCCACCTCTCATATTTACACCGCGTCAAACCTACCTTCAGCATCCGAGTCGCAGCACGCGGAGTGACTTCCACTGTACACATTAGAACATCGCCACCGAAGTTTTACGTGTATGGTGTGTCAGAGTATCAGCCAGCCCTTAACCCCAGTCATCACTAGACTGCCTTCGGCCCACACCCGTTGACTCATCTCTTTTCTATTCACGATACCCCCCCCCCCCCCCCCCCCCCCCCCCCCCCCACCCTTAGGGTTTCAACTTACTGTGTTTGGCGTCCTAATGGTGTGAAAATTTCCATGGTTATTACAATTTTTTCATATATATATTACTATCTATGTATAAGCCTAGTGAGTAGCACTTGTGCCGTAGACTACCCTACTTCATAGATGTATGCATGATGCTTTCACTCGCACGGTAAGGCGAAAGAGCCCATAGATACCGGTAAGCCCTGGGTTAATAGTGTTAAATTGCGTTTGCCTTTTTGTAGCCACCTTTCTGTTAGTACATCAAGCAGACTCTTTTTCGGTGGCACGTCCTAGTAGTTTCTTCGTGTGGTGTACCTCTCGGTCAGGTCGGATAACCATTAAGCCGTCGGGCGTTCCCAGTTTGTGTATTAGTGTGATACCCCACAATCTATGTGACGTGTACTGTGGGGGCGTGCTTATAGGGATAGTTTCCACTATGAGTCCATCGACAGCTCTATGGTGTGAGTGTTAAGACTAGCTTGCAGGTATCAATGACATCAGTCCTACGATTACTAGTCAAGATCACCACATGCCGTATGAGTTTGCCTGGCCGCTCTCCCATAGCGCCTGCTCTTTCCTACCAGAAACGTTGAAGGAGTTAACCAGGATACTTCCTTTCTAGTGCGTAGCTTCCTCATGCAATGGTCTTTCTTGAAAAGTACACTAGACTGAGGACTGAGTTGCATACGATTTCTCAGGTGAAGACCGCATGTCCTGCCCTTGCGCCTACAGTCAATGTGATCGCATAGTTACAGATATCTTCCGTGTATCACACAACTTTATCGTCTGTCAATTCTAGGGTCCCTCCGAAAGAGTTTTTTATGCCGTCCAGCATGGCAGGGCTGGATGAGTATTAATCACTTAATGTGAGACAGTACTTGGCCCCCCCCCCCCCCCCCCCCCCCCCCCCCCCCCCCCCCCCCCCCCCCCCCCGTTTGTGACTTGCTGGGCTGGTTAGACGTCTTGCAATGTACACCATTAGACCAACCCCCTTGAATCTACCATTCTGTTACTCCACGCCGCGTGGTCCTAATGTAGTAAAATTAGAACTTGCACATCCCCCCCCCCTCACTAGAGGTCAGCTGCGTTCGATGACTGCCATCAAGTAGCTCGCTCGGCTATGCGTAGTCTGTCACCTGTAGCTAGCAGGCGGGCTGCTGCTACGTCCGAGACACGAGTCTAGTCTCTTCTTCTTACGACTGTATACACTAGTCGTTTGGACATCAGAGGGTAGTGGTTCATATAGACTCAAAAATTCTCGCAGTTGTTTATGTTGTGTATTATTTTTGCATCGCGTTCATGCTTCTAGAAGTACAGCACGCATGTAGTTCGTGGCTCACCTGGTTTGACTCGCCCCAAGACCTATTATTAAGTTGATACGCTAAGCAATCCGCACAGCTGTAGTCTCAGCGCTGTGACTCGCAACTTATAGTGCTGGGTACACTAGGTGTAAACTTATTGAGTCAGCCTCGGAGTACACCTAGGACTACAGTCTTGCGGGTGGTTTTTGTATGGTTTTCTCAGCTGTACACGTTACCTTTGTCGTGCAGCCATATATAGCTGCAACTACAGTGAGCCCACGCTGTATAGTCTGGTGTAGCTGCACTATGTTATAAGTGTACAAGCAGAAGCTCCATGACTGTACTGCGTAGTGTGTGCAAGACCGGAACCAGAACTCGTGCATAGCCCGCATTCGGTATTCGTCCCCCGATTAGACTTTAGACCAGTTGCTAATATATCACGAGTGAGAGCCATCTGGATTGATTGGATTGGTCCGAGCCGTGACATAAGTCCGACTGATCCATCTTGGTGTCCAGATCATGCAGACTCTTATAGAAGACATGGATATGCAGAGACGGCCGAACGCGCACTCTGTCACCGCGCGTGACGGACTGGTTGCGCGTAATGCACACCATATAAGTAACGACTGGCCGCACTGTGAGCCACAGGCAAGCCGTAGTCACCCTGGTGTAAGCCTCATTTTTACACGTGTACAGTGAAGACCAGATGGCCAGTCTCGGTGTACAGCGCTATTTTATACGTGTACCAGTGAAGCCCAGCCTGTTTGTCTGGTTACTGCACTATATAAGTGTACAGATCGAGCCCAGCTGGTAGGCTGGTGTACTGCACTATCATAGTGGTACATGAGCCCAGCTGTTGTCTGCGATCGTACTCCACTATATAAGTGTACAGTGAAGCCCCAGCTGTAGGCGAAGTACTACTCTATATAAGTGTACAGTGAGCCAGCTGTAGGTGGTTGTACTGCACTATATAATGTGTCAGTGAGCCCAGCTGTAGTATGGGTAATGGGCTATATAAGTTTTACAGGTGAGCCCAGCTGTAGGCTGGGTTGTAGCTGACTATATAAGTGCTACAGTGAGCCCAGCTGTAGGCTTGTGTTACTGCACTATATATGTGTACTGCAAGCCAGCTGTAGGCTGGTGTAACGGCACTATATTAAGTGTTACAGTGAGCCCAGCTGTTGTCTGTGGTACTGCGCTTTATAAGTGTACAGCAAGCCCAGCTGTAGGCTGGTGTACTGCACTATATAAAGTGGACAGTGAGCCCAGCTGTTGTCTGGTGTTACTTCCACTATATAAGTGTCAGAGAGCCAGCTGTAGGCTGCGTGTTCAGCACTATATAATGTGTACTGTGAGCACAGACTGTAGTCTGGTGTACTCCACTATATAAGATGGTAAGTGCAGCCCAGCTGTTAGTCTTGGTGTTACTGCACTAATAAGTCGTCAAGTGAGGCCCAGTTGTAGGCTGGTGTACTGCACTATATTGTGTACAGCAAGCCCAGCTGTAGGCCTGTTGTACTGCACTATATAAAGTGTACAGTGCGAGCCCTGCTGTAGGCTGGTGTACTCCACTATATAAACGTTTGTGTACAGTGAGCCCAGCTGTAGGCTTGGTGTACCTTCACTTTTTTTTATATAAGTGTACAGTGGCCCAGCCGTTAGTCTGGTGTACTGCACTATATAAGTGTACAGTGATCCCAGCTGCTGAGGCTGGGTGTCTGGGCTATATAAGTGAACAGTGAGCCCAGCGTTAGGCTGGTTGTACTGCACTATATAAGTTGTACAGTGAGCCCAGCTGTAGGTGGTGTATCTGCTATCTTTATAAGTTACAATGAGCCATGCTGTAGTCTGTGTACTCCACTATATAGTTTTCAGTGCGCTCCCAGCTGTACGCTGCTGTACACTCTATATAAGTTTACAGTGAGCCCATCTGATGCTGGTGTACTCACTATATAAGTGTACATTGAGCCCAGCTGTAGTCTGGTGTACTGCACTATATAGTGTCAGCAAGCCCAGCTTTAGGCTGGTGTCCTGCCACTCATATCATAAACATTTATTCATCATACTTATATACACATCACATATAACTTTACACACCTCCCTCCCATCATTCTACACATTTTACTTTTCAAAATAATATAACCTTTATCCCCGCATATAATTCATTTTACCATACTATAAATATACCATCCCTCCCATCATATAATAATACCATCCCAAACACACTATTTACTCCATTCCATCATATACATTTTTCCATCCCAATCACTTTAACCCCAACCAACCAAACCCAAAAAATAACACAACCCAAATTACAACACCACACTACCCACTACAACACCAATTCCTAACCAAATTTTCCTACCAACCCAATTACAAAATCATACCACCCATAAACCCAAAAATCTAAAACCTCAACATATACATAAATTCAAACCCACTTACACACTCACACACCTTAATACACACACCTTATATTATTATACCTACTCCTATCATTAAAACCCTCTCCTCCAAAAAATACAAATTTATATATATCACTAATTACATTAATCACCCACCACACTAACCTTATAACTTATCCCCCAATTTTATTTAATACTACCACCCATACCCCAACCCACTCCATATGTGTGTGTCCAAAGAGATGACACTCACTACCCTATTTGCCTTTCATACGCTGAATGCTCTCAACTCGCTCTCCTGCTCCTCATATGAAACAATGTGTAAACCTGAATAGTGATAATCATTCCACATCATCTCTTACTTCTCGCCTTGTCTCCTTCATATCCCACATGATACTATCTGCTCTCAACTGTGACATCTGTCCCCTGCTAGTCTCATATGTGTCTGTGACCTATGAGCGACTATTAATGTTCTCATTAAATATCTCATCCTTGTATCCCCTAGATACATGCTTCCCCTTCAGTCCCTCGAGTATATCTCCCACAGGTCATCCAAATACCACACTCTTAAACTGTATGTCTAACTATCATGTCTTGTCCGATCAGATACCACCAACTTAGATCCATCATGTCATGTCCCACGTACTGTGAATATGTGTGATAGCCCCCCAAGAACAGTTATCATAGACAGTACTCAAATAGAAAATGGTGAGTGTTCCGCTCCTATCACTGTGTTACTCAACCAAATACAATAATAGACCTCACACTGTACACCTCTGATTCTCTAGTATGCTATATTGGTCACGACAGAAATGTACCTCATAAGTCTAAAGTGCGTAAATGCCCTCGCTATGTAGTGTTCTATGTGTGTCGATCTACCTCTGCACTTATGTGTACAGTTGTGTCGTACAATGTGTCCATTAATGTGACACTCCCTATGATAAATTCTATACACCTTATATTGTGCATCACTCAATCTGTCTACTTGCCTGAATCTCATAAAGTACAGTATTAGCAGTACTATTCCGCGTACAATTAATACATGTGATCAGTTATAGTAATCACTGCCTATCTTATCTAGAATATATGCTTACACAGTGATATGTATCTAACCTAGCATTCGCTGCGCTCGCTGATGGCACTGCTCTAGCTCTCCTACGCCATAATTATAAAATGCTTGTGATCTCAAGGTTAGGCATCTATGAGTCTCTCGCTCCACATATACCAAAGCGCTGTAACAGTCTCAAAATAGTGTTTGTGTATTAGCGCTCGCGGAATAACTACGAGACGATGGCACCTTTCACGCGAACGTGTCTATGCCCTCATATCGTGCCGAAGTACCTGTTGTTCGTATCATTAGTGCACTGTTAATTGTCATTTGTGATTAGATAATCCATAATCCCTGCTCTCCCGTGTTGAATAATAACTCTGACAGTATCCCTTAGTGCATATGTACGTTGTGTTCTCTCAATGTATAGTCTATTTATCTAAACGTGCTCTCATCGTCACAAGTGAGTTAGCTCTAATGTGTTAATAATTTGCCATCCAGTGAGATATCAGAAAGACCTCATCGAGTTACACTTAGCAAGAGACTCTAGTCAGCAGATATGTAATGGTGTGTATGCTTCTGCAGAAAATGTGAATGACAGTAGGTATTGTGACTTGATAGGACTTGGATCTGTGATCGCTATGATCACACGAAGACGCCACTAGACGGGGACATTTGTGCATAGTCTATAAGTCAAGCTCTATCCAAGCCCTTATCTCTCAGAGTTGGCAAGAGCTCGCTAGTCTAGACTCCTGAATTGTTAGTGGGCATCCAGTGTAGCGATCCTGTATGTCGTTGTGAACAGAAGCTATGTACTACTGTTGGGACATTATACAATATGTGATAGATACTACTGACTATCAGCGTACTCGAAGGCGAGTAAGTATAAATAAGGATTCTCTACGGTGTGCAGAGACTAGAATAGGTGCTCGCCGCGTCTCCGCACTCATGAATATACGCTTGCTTGTGTAATTACAGACAGGGTTAGGTATGTCTTTGAATGTGTTCAACGCGAGTGTTGCTCTTATCGCGCTATATCACTCATGAAATACTACTCCCTTTTTTCTCGTATGATCTGGTTGATCGAGGGATGTGTGTGTGTGTGTGTGTGATGAGATCAGGAAGATTTTGGGCGAGATGTAGTAGACTGAAATGGTAGATAAGGAAGTGTGAGTCGGAGTGTTGAAACTTGATAAATGATCATTCTTTGTGGGACGATACCTCATCGCGGCTGCGCGCTGATGCAGATAGAATGTGTCCACTAAAGAGTAATAGAAGTTGAGACAAGCGGGAGAGCCACAATGCCTATGTTGTATTAACTGTGAGGTGTCGTGTAGGTGTAATCGCTTGGTTGGAACAGATGTTAGTAAGCCTAAGGAGGTACACAAAAAATTACGCTCTTCATCTAGCTTTGACTGGAGTGATGGACTCATCACTGTCATATGGTACCTGAGCTGTGTAGATTGGAGATTAGCGTGTAGTGAAGTTAGACAGGTATGTTGTTGGTTCATTAATAGTGTGTTTGAAATAACTGAAGTTTGTGAGTTCTTGATAGAGATAGATGCGGAGTGTGGTAAGTGTAGATATGAGTAGAAGATAGATCAGGAGAAAGGGGCTTAGAGTGTTGTGTTGATGGAGAGGGAAGTATTGCATGTATCTGTTAGTAGTGAGTGATCTATGGGTGAGAGAACAGCAGTACGATTAGATTGTGGCGCGGGCCTTCTCTTCTGGCCTTCCACGCGCGCTCGACTAATAGATGTGTGTCAGATAGTGTCTACAGTAGATTAGAGACGCTTCGAGATGTAGAGGGTGTAGTGGTTGCTGAATTGTCTGATGCGGCTGTAGCATCTCGTAGAAGACTGACATAGAGAGAGTGAAGGTAGTCATTAACTGAAGGTCGTTGGTATAGTGAGTGCGCGGCTCTAGCGAGTAGGGTGTTCTAGAGTTTAGTGCTCGCGCATATCCAGGGGTACGTGTGAGTAGATGGTCGAGACGTCGTGTAATGGTGTCGCGGGGAGTGAGCGTGGTGTAGGGGCATGAGGTGTCAGCTAGTGTATGGGTATGTGATGTGTGAGTCTGAGAGAACGGCCAGTTTTAGTAATCAATACGGCTTGTAACAGGCAGCCAATGAAGTGAGCGAAGAGTGGAGTAACATGGTCATAGTCTTTTTTGCCTTGAGCACCAGTTCTTGGCAGCTGAAGTTGTTGAACTTTCTGTAGTTTTTCAATGGCATTGTTTACGGCGCACCTGACAGAATGGAAGAATTGCAGGTAATTCCATACGACGCTAGTTACAAGAGCCAACCCCTGACTAGAGTTTTTTGGTTGCCATCTAACAGTTAAGTAATGACGGGTTGATGCTGATCTGACGAATGCTGAATGCAACAAACAGCTGAAGTTCCCCAAACATTCATTTGCTGCGAGATCATCAAAGGGAAACACCCTCAAGCTGGCTGTTTCAGGATATGCGGTTTTCTGACTTTGGATTCAAGGCAGAAGAAGTGGAGGCGATTTTCATAAATCCATTTGAAGCAGATGTGGCGCAGTTGCTAGTAGTGAACCTGTAGTATTGGGGGTACAAATTGGGTATTTGCATCGCAACATGACCTCCTTAGGGCCATAGTTCATAATAAATAAGGGACTTTTTTGCGTTTTTACAATTTTTCCCTTATAGGAATAGATCTTTCCTATGTCAAAATGTCTTTATGCATCAAGGTAAACCTTTGTAAACAACATACTCTGTGTTGCGAACAGACAACTTTTCGAGGATGAAATAGTGAAGACACAATTTGAGAACTAACTTGTCTGATGATAATCTCAGGTCACGGTTGATGTTAGGGACATCAAATCTAAAGCCAGAAATATCTACATATTTTTGCATCCAGGAAACAATTTCACCATTCCCACTAATACCGTGTTCATGTGCAGTGGATACATACGTAATTATTAGGAATAATATTAAAGTAAATATTAAATATAATATTAAATACATGATCATATTATAAATAGATTATATAAATAGAGCTGGCGGAAAAACTAACGATTAATTTCACGATTGATCGTTAGAAAAATTTGAACGATTAAATATTTGTTTAACGATAATCGACCCATCACTTACAAATTATTGGAAGTCAAAAAGTATTTTAGAAATAATAAAAATAGTGGCCGATAAATAATAAATTTCCTGACGATTACATGAACATTTTGGTTTTAAACTATTGACTGATGGGAATGTTCAAAATGTTGACAAAGTT